>JAAOAN010000338.1:0-22510 GCA_013396205.1 Fusarium mundagurra | reverse complement strand
ATATTATACTTACTTATCTATTGCACTTACTTATCAGGTACGTTATATTAAAGATAATAAAAATACTACTAAGTTAGCTCTATATACTAGAGCATAATACATTGCTCGCAAATCCTATAATATAAAGATGCGCTCTTCCTGCGCAGAGCCTTTCCCTGAAACTGAAAAAAGACCGAGGTCGCATGCACTGCAAAGATAATAACGACCAGGTATATAATGGTATTTCGTGGGCCACTGGCGTTTATCCATGGCTGGATACAAAAGGTAAGCGCGCCCCCACCGACGTTGCGCACAAAGTTGGACAGTTGGACAATCTCGTCCTCGAGCTCAGGATAGGAGTCAAGAGCATAGCCGAGAGCAATGGGCAGGCAGACATTGGTGTAGACACCGATGAGAAAAAGTCCAATACATGGCAGGATCCAGTGGGCACCTGTGCTAGCGCCGACGCCATACAGAAGGCAGCCAGCCGCTGCCAGAAGTGGCACCAGGAGGTACACCCACAGTCTGTTCTCGGGCTCGTGAATTCCCTCACTCTTGCGGGCCATACGAATCAGCAGCCAGTCAGTCAGTGTACCGCCAATAAGCACTCCCATAAAGCTCCCAATCATGAGAGGGATATACATAAGGCCCATCTGGGCAGCGGTGAAGTTGTAAGGCGGAATGGAGAAGAAGCTTGCTTGAGTGGCCATAACAACACTGACGACAAGAGTCGATATGGCGAGCTGGAAACTTGCCCATAGGGCGGCAGGAAGGGCAGTGACCTTGGCCATGGACAGGATGAGTCTCCAGTAGCCTGCCTTGACCTCAGGGTTATTGCGATAAATTGCCATCTTCTGAAGGTAGTTGAGGCGTTCGGCAACATCAGCAGGCTGTGTTGGTGCAGGACGTGCAGCTGTCTGGACTTGACTCTGGCGTATCTTATCCTTTGGCCCTGGATGAGATGCCACAGCTTGGTTTGGCAACGCGACTGCCTCTTGAATGTGTTTGCTAATCGAGGAAAGGATGTCTCTTCAGCTGTAAACAGTACAAGGAGTGTCGAGACACCGAAGAAAACGAGAAGATACCGAAATACCCAAACCCAACCTTGACTATCAACGATGTAGCCAGCTGCCAGAGGCGGCAAGAAGTTGCCCAACAAGAGGATGAAGCCATAGATACTCAGAGCCTTACCCTTCTGGTGGAGGAACGAGATGTCCAGAAGCGAAGTAACAATAGTGGAGTAAGAGGGCGCTGAGCCAAAGCCGCCAAGTGTCATATAGACGAAGTACAGTCCAATGCTTGTCATTGATAGGCCGCATGCGAGACCCGCGATGATAAAAAGTGATCCGATAAAGTATGGCAGTCTTCGGCCGTATTTGAGGGCTGAGGGTTGCAGAAACATAGTGCCTACACCGCACATGATGACGAGGAGGGCTTGTCCATAGCTGAGTTGTGTAAAATCGGTCTTGAGGTCGACGACCCAGATGGCCCACGAAGGGGAGCACCATGCGATACTTTACTTCTGTTAGCCACTGAGTTTGCACGAAGTCAAAGATAACGGGAATTTGACTTTACCAGGCATTGGCGAGAAAAGTCCAGAGCAGAAGGGTAGATGACACCCAGAGCTTTTCTCCTTTGGACCAATTCTATTAGGCAGCTTCAGTTAGCATCAGAGGAACAGGGATGGGGAGGTGCGCATACGAGAGGATCATTAACATTGGTGGTTGGGGCGGGAACCAATATAATAGCACCTCCATCGGCTTGGAATCCTCCATGTTGAAGATGATCTGACATGAACAGATATTATTAGCTCAACTTCTTATACAGCCCTAAAGGGCATAATGGGATTGACCTGACGTACTTTCGAAAAGGCGGACAGTGCCAGGGACGTCGGACACTGGATCTTTGATACCTAAAGGCATCCCGTCAATTGTGTTGTTATTGGTATGGGTAGGCTCCATGATTTCTGCAAGGGACAAGTCCGGAATAGCTGACAAGAAAGTCGTGCAGAGTCAGCTTTAGAAGGAGGACGTTCCATTATATGGACGTTGCAACGATAGAACGCGTATCTCGCAAGGGTTGGATCGAACGCCTCCTATGATTTGGGTGTAGACAGTTTAATATCAGATAGCTGTGATTCGGCCAGTCGAATTCGGATACGCGACCCCAGCATTGATCTTGTGTACTCCAGAAATTAGCGCTACTGCTGAGCCCGCCATCCTTATAGGATTTCCTATTTAAGCTTTAGCTTCAAGATATCAAGATCGCTTGAGATGCATGTTCTAGGTCTAGTTCACTTATTGTTAGATTCCCCACTTTCCTTATCACAGTATTAGTCTTGAATCTCAGGGACGGAGAGGGAACTAGACCAACCCCGACTGATTCAGTTTCAGAAGGCTTAAGTCGATGGACAATAACATCATCATGGTCTGGTCCACACCTGGATGTACTAACCCCACTATATCCATGCGTATCTCACATCTATCATCCCCGCATTCTGTGTCACTCTAACAACAGTACCGAGGATCTGGAGACTATTAGAAATTCGCCGCTTGTTTAGATTAATGCAGAACGCAGTCACGGCAATCAGGGTCGGTAATCGACGAAGAATCATAAGGTCGTAGGCGATGCAAATTGCCGAAGCATCTGTCTTGGACTAACTCCCTAGATCTAGTACCTGGCCAAGCGATTGGCAATCGGGGCTAGAAGCACAACAACAGGTCATAGAACCCGACTGGTTTTAATAAGATGAGCCTAATTGGCAGAGACTCGCGGCGTTTATTGCGAGGGAAAAGGTTGATTCAATTATGGGAGCTTTATGACAAGCATCCTCACATACTGCCGAATCCCAGCACCTGAAGCTAACTATTGTGCGGATGTGTACTCTTGCTTTAATATGCAAAGGATTATAAGAGTCACTTTATTTTTCATCGCAGATACACATCTCGTTAACTATGTTATTCTACGCCTAATCTCTATTGTTCTCGATGGACTCGCCCTTCTTCCGCCCCGTAAACTTATCCAGCACATTTCGTGTGATGATTTCAGTGAACACGTCTTTGTGGATAAGTCCCGACACCCACTCGCACGACCCAGCACAAAACACTTCACCACCTTTTCTGGTGAAGCTCGCCACCATACCTGACCCATACTCGCGATCCTTTAGGTACTCGGGCAAGTCTTGGCCTTCATAGCAGAGCTGGAGAACTCCAAAGCTAGAAAGAAGACGACATATTAGCGTTGGAGCAGATTAAGGAAGGAAAGGGGACTTACACATCAGTCACGGGACCGCCGACTGGTTCCCTTCCTCCAGAAACATCGACCTCGCCAAAAACAGCAGGACACATAGCGATAATCTCAAGGTTCTCTGGTGCACCATCCTCGCCCGTAGGATAGGGAAGTCCTTTCTTGAATGAGTAGTCACAACCGTCCACCTCAAACGATGCGATGTTGATAGGATCCTTGCCAAAAGAGTCGCCATATCGTAGCTCAGACCCCTCCAAAGCCCAGTGGTGAGGGCGATACACCTGGAAGCCACCCGAGGACCGCGGAGTGGCCATTCCGTAGCGGGTGTAGCAGCCCATGACACCCGTTAGTCCCACGGACCCGGCTCCTGGGCGACCGATGGGTGGCCAATCCCACATGGTTGTGACTCTTGTTGGGTCTGTCTTGGTCAACGGGTCGGCCTGTGGCACTCGGTAGCAGTATTGGGTGTGCATCGCCTCATCAAAACGAACTTGCCAGATAAAGTTGCCTCCGAAGCGAGCGAAACGACCGCCAGAGTCAACGAAATTATCAAGCGTATCTCGCTGTTCCCAGGACCAGTACTCATCGTGACCCATAGACACGGCGCACGCGTAGCCTGTGAGGCAGTCTGGATCTTGATGTAGGTCAGACTGGGTGAGGTGATGGATCACATAGCCCTGAGACTCAGCCCAGATCGTAAAGGGTCGCTCATAGGTCGCCCATCCTGCATCAGCATAATGCCTTGAGTAGCGGAAATACCACGAGTACTCCAGTGAAGGGTAGCGCGGGGTTGCGCCGTGGCCAACAGTCATTGTGCCGTTGGCTTCACGGGGTGCGTTCTTGGGAATACGCAGCATACCACGGGCAATGGGCCGCTGTGTGCTTGACAGGGGTGTGGGCTCGTCGTTTTGGTATCCGTCGGCAATGCCGCGATAGTGATTTGCGCCACCCCAGTCATTGTAGGCCAGCATGGTCGACGTAGCGTGGATAAGGACGAAGTCAGCCTTGGCGCTGTTTACTTTCTTTTCCTTGACTATGAAGAAACCCTCGCGCTCATGCACCCGACCGTTGATGTCTTTGATCCGGATGATAATAAGATAGAAGGCTGACGGCCAGTTGCCCACTTCGAGATGTAAGCTCAGGGCCTCAGGCCAGTTGCAGCCAACAGCGTAGGCATCGGCTGGCGTTTCAAAGGTCTGGCCCTTTAGTCCAGTTCTCGAAAACACAGTCTTGGGTTTGTGGCCGTCACGTATGACCTCGATGTCATACTCATCAGCGGTTGTGTACGTCTTGATGGATACGTTCTCTCCTTCGTTGTAAGAGAACTTATCACAGTATACCCAGGCTTCTGATTCGCCGGGGTACATTCCTGGCTTTTCAACGAGACCGTGGGGGCGAGACCAGGCATAGTCAGCAACATTTGGTGGACGAACCGTCCTGGTTTCTCCTTGTTCTGGTCCGGACAACATGATCTAACGATAAGAGAAGAGGCTGCGAGAGGAAGGTAGGGTATATTGGTCGTGCCAGCGAGGCTTGGGGTCACCAAGGTTGATCGCAGGCTGTGCTCTTAAATCTTGATTAAGTTCTGCGTATCACTACATTGTGCCAAGGGTCAGAGCAACGCTATGCCGTACTAGGAAATTTGAAAAGGATGGGCAGATAATTAGCTTGAGGTTAATATCCGCTGCCCTACTCCACTGCAAATCAAGCCAGTTCGCCGAATTTACCAAAGCCCAACTTCTGAACTGTCACAGCCGCCCGCAAGTGAAAAATCCAGAACGCCTATCGATGCCCAGTAGCTGCGCATTGCATTCAAAGGCGATCCGCGCAACACGCTCGTACCGTCGGGGAGATAAGTTGTTGAGGGGGCGGAAAGAACATCCACTGCGAGAGTGCGATATTCCAGTAATTGCCCATGGTATCCTAGCGTGTAAGCGGGAAACGCCAGGATTCCGAGATCTGCGCCTGATATCTCTTGCCTTAAGCATCTAACAAGAGTGAACAGCTCGCTCAAGAGTGGCGCTACGGGCTCCTCCTGTAGATATATCCGTGCTGACAGAATAAGGCTGCGGTACACGCCTGTGATTTTGTCGCGAGTCTGGGGTAGCGCGTCAGCATACTGCTGTAGCTCATGTGATACATCCTCGCGTCGCGAGACCAAAGATATCAGGTCCAGCAGACGGCGTGGCAAGCCAGTGACATCTTCAATGCCTTCTCCACCGCGGCAGTATGTTGCCCAGATGTGCAGCGGTGCAGACTGCCTCCCTACAATCCAGACATTCATGTCTAAGCCACCAAGTATCTCGAGATACTGCTGTCGTTCAGGTCCTGGTGGCATTGTAAGGACAAGCGAATGCATGCGCTCCAGTTGCCACGTCCATGGATACCCGGCCCGCATCTTACATCGTTTATTCAGTTCCATACTCCAAGGTGCCATGGAAGGAGAACTTACCGATACATGGGATAAGAAAAGCATCGCAGCAAACATGGCACCGCTCGTCTCGTCATGCTGGGTTTCCACAAACTGGATATACTGTCTCATTTGGGAGACAGCGTGATCAAGGCGCGATAATGCCGAAATGCTGCAGCAATCGTGAGAAAGAGCCATCTGTGCATTTACCGCAGCCCTGATAGCTGGGCACGACTCATACATGGGCAATATGTGCGCTATCACGAGACTCGACCCCTCTGTGTTCCAGTGCAGGGATTTGTGCCCTGTAGTTTTGACTGCAGTTGAGAATCAGCTCCCCATTGCAGCTGGGGTGTCTGTCTCTCCATTGGCACTTACAGGCTGACAGAAGTTGTGCGCTGGTTGGTCTTTGCGGGCAAGAACATGGCGTAGTCGTCTTAGGAACCAATGCTTGGTCAGGCGCAGTGGATTCAGGCACTCTTCCGGTCTTCCATATGTACCTCGGCTCATAGACGCATTCGAAGTCGAGGCGCTTGCATCTCAAACAGACTGGACGCGACTCGTCGCACTTTCGGCTGACCTTGACACATCTAGCGCACCCTGTCCGCGACCGCGTCGTGGAGCGCCGGGTCCTGTTGTTCATCTTCGGCAGTTCTTTTCGGTTCCTGCTTGGGGCCGACATTTAGCTAGAGCGACTTTGTATTCATAGAAGATGAAGATTATTCGTTTTCGCTATTACGGAGAAGAAACCTAGAGAGAGCGGTTCACACTAGGCTAGAAGAGGTAAATCTATGAGGACGAAGCCACTAGAGCTGCTCCACAATAGACTAATTACCTCAATGCGTAATGTTACTGTTTGTATATGTGGCAATATTTCAAAAGGCATGGTAATAATCATCACTGAGCCTAAGAAAGGTATGGAAGTCCTATCGGCATTCGGAGCAATAAAAGTCATCCGTTTGTCGTATTGGGGCACAGAACAACAGCTTTAAAAGCCTGGAATGTCGCTTAGTCTAGACTTTAATTGTCTAACCACGCCCAACCAAAACTGATTGCTTCATCCTCTGCACCAATCTACCAGGAAGTCATCATTTAACTTGCGTTATTCCTGTCATGTCTTTCGTCGCCAATCCGGCTCAAGTCGCCGCTTTCAAGAAGCGATGCAGCGAACCCCGCTATTCCCAGGAAGGTCTCGTAGTCGAATTCACTACAACCAGAGAATTTATCAAAAGCGTGCTACCACCGACTTTTGAGCCCGCAGAGGGAGCAACCGGGCTGATTAACGTCTCGCTATGGCAGAGCAATGTGTGCGGCGACTTTGAGCTTTCGTCTGTCTCCGTGCGCTGCAAAGCTGATGGGATTGAGGGCTACTGGGTCCTCCACCTCATTGTCTCCGAAGTCCCCGCTATCACCTGGGGTCGCGAGACGTGGGGTGAGGTGAAGAAGGATGGCAAGGCCAGGCTCATGTCCAACGGCACGCGGAAGTACGGTTTTGCAGAGAGAGCAGGCGTCCGGCTTATCGAGATGGAAGCCGATTTCGATGGTGATCAACCTGACGGCCCCGAAACACTCGAATGGTATGACTTTGAAGTCAAGGCTTTTCCCAATGTGCAAGGAACTGGTCTAGAAGTAGATCCTAAGCTTATAGCACTTAAAGTCATTGAGGAGAACGCGAGACACGCCGTGGGAAAGGGCAAGCTGACTCTACGCGGCACGAGATCAGATCCACTACACACAATCCCTATTCTATCTGTGGGCGACTTCTCATATAGTACCGGGACTAGTACTTGGAGTGTGCTGTCTGAGAGACGTCTTTGTGCAGCCGATGAGTACTTGCCTTTCTTTGTGTTTCGACACTATGATGATGTACAGACTTTACAGGTCGGATCGGGGCTAGAATTAATTCAACATCCAAGCAATAAGGATATTGAGATTTATAGAGCACAGATATGGATTAGTAGGAATAATAATTTATAGATTAACTACTTGCTTTAATTGAGAAAATTACCCCCAATCTTGCATCAGTATATATCAACTGCTTCCCAATTCTTCTGACGCCATGTGGTTGAGATCCTGGTGCTGCGCGCCTCCATCTTCAACGCCTATCAACGTACGTTTGACCCCTACCATATGGAAAATGATAAGCGGCAGGATAGCCACAATACACTAACAAATAGTACGGTCTGATTAGTTTTACAGTTTCTAGATTTGTCCAATATCTATCGATGCATATTAGAGGCATTGGATTGTTCTCTGCGCGAGTTGCAGCTTTACCTGAAAAATGGCCAAGGTGACTCTGCTGAGCCGAGGAGAGGTCATCATTCACAACTACTGTACCACCACAAATACATTGAATGATAGTCTCAGATTGTTAGCTCAGCGATTGCGATATAGAAACAGTTTTTCTCTCATTTTTCTGACCTCAGATGGTCAAGTTCCTGGTCTTTTAATTCCCCCACCAATGTGAAGCTCCATACCTCATCAACCTGCGAAAGCTTGAAGATACTGCGCACCACCAGAAATGTAGCACTCTAGATCAATTATATCTGATTGCAGTATGACTCAGGCTGTTTATAAGAGCTTCTGAGCTCCAACAGTTGAGTTCTTGGCAAGACAAACCTCTCACCTAGGCTGATCTCTACAGGTGCCACGCAAGGAGAAGCTCAAAACCACCGCGCATCCGCAGAAATCACGATCTAATGTCCTACACCAATTCTGTATTTAATTGTGACACGAAATCAGCCTTTTACAGATTTTTCTGACCTCAGATGGTCAAGTTCCTGGCGAAACAAATGTCCCGCCAAACGCGCGCGCGCGCACACGCCTCAGTATGGCATCCAATGCCATGACTGGACAGGCTGCGCCCAGCTACAGGGATCCTTTTCAGCTCTTGAGGCCTCCCCGCACCTGGTACCGTCATATAGCACAACGAGGCCGACGTGCACTCTCGGTGAAGATGGCGTCCAGCTTATTTGAGAAAGCGAAATTCAAGACCAGAAAGTTATTGCAGCCCGCTCCCCAACAATCCTCCTCGGCTCCTTCAACACGAATACCTTCGCCGACACCTACCTCGGAGATGAGCAGACTCTATCACCCCCTAGATGAGAACAGTGACGAAATTCGACTTCTCACGCTCCTACCAAAGTCACGCAGGACCGGCATCCCTCATTGCACCCTAGGGACTTACTCTCTCAAAGCATTCACCCCACAATACCTCGACTTTCTCTGTACCTCAGGAGTTGCCAACTTAAGCAAGCGGAGGACTACGTCGCAGTGGATACGAAGCCGAATCGCTCCTGAGCTCGCAGGTTTAGCACCTCTCAACCGAATACACTCTACGCAACCGCCATCAAGCCAATACCGTTTCTCGTGGGGCGACTATGCTGCTCTCTCCTATGTCTGGGGAGATGAGAATGACACTTGTGTCATCGTCCTGAACGAACAGCCCAGGAGGGTGACTTCCAATCTTGCCAAAGCTCTTTCAGCATTTCTCCAAGATGGAGAGTTTGAAGACGGCTTTAAGCTTTGGGTCGACGCCATCTGTATCAACCAACAAGACTTGGGCGAGCGTGCGCGGCAGTTGCGTAGGATGCGCGACATTTATGGATCTGCATGGGCCGTGATTGCGTGGCTGGGGGAGGCGAGCTTCCGAAGCAGCTCGGCTATCCAGCTTATTCGCGACTTCTCGGCTCTCAGCGAAGCTGGCTGTGGCAGCCAGATTGAAGCCTGCTTGCGGAGTGAGCCGGACTACCTTGGAAATGGTTGCTGGTTGGCAATGCATGACTTGATGAAACGTTCGTACTGGTACCGCCTCTGGATCATTCAAGAGATAATTATGGGAGCTTCGTCAACATGGATCCGATGCGGGACGTCGTCTATTGACTGGACGTCCTTCTGTGCCGGAATTTCCTTCCTCGAGGAGAATCTGTGGCTCGTCAAGGATGAACTACTCATAAAGGAGCGTCTCGCAGCAACATCAGAGAATGGCCCAGGTTGGTCGGTCATGGGCATCCATCTCGTCTATCAAGACCTCTCGCCCTTGAGTGACCGCGAAGAAAATGGTGGACAGTACCCCAGCTTTGGAAGGCTCCTTGACATTTCCAACACTGCGGAATGCTCAGATCCCAGGGACAAGGTCTATGCACTTGTCGGGTTGATGTCTGCTGCTGTGGCTGGTAGCCTGCAGCCCGATTACACCCTTCCCGTGCACCATGTCTATGCCGCCACAGCGAGAAGTTTCATCGAAGTTGATGACAACCTGGAACCTATTCGCGAAGGCAACCCTTGGGGACCGTCCAACGCTCCGTCTTGGGCTGCAGACTGGCTGTGGAAAGGCCGGCTCAGATCGTCGCGGACTGAGAATCAGCTCTGGGGCCCGACGCGGTTCTTTCCGCGACTTGGGCCCGATGATTCGTCTCATATACCATACAGTGCTAGTGGAGGCACTAGGCATAATGCTTCGTTCTCTAGCGATGGATCCCTACTCACGTGTAGTGGGTTTATCGTCGATAGCATTTCTGGACTTTCCGCTAGAGGAAGGGGCTATTTCTCCTGGGACAAGAGCACCATTGTTCAGCCTTTGCAATGGAATAGCGCCTATGGCGACTTCAATGCGACTGCTGCGGCCTTGTACCGTACTCTTGTGTTGGACAGAGTTGCTGGGGGAGGGAAAGCCACCGCTCGTCACGCTGCCATCCTCCATCTACCTCGTACATTCAGGCGAGGCGCGCAAGAATTCGCAAAGCGAAAATGGGGCTGGCTGGCTGGGCAGGCAGGGTACTACTTTCGATGGGAGGAATTCCGCTCTATGAACGCTGGCTTTAAATTAGGCTGTGACCGACTCGACGACTTCTTCTATGACGAAATTCCCCCGGATGCATCCGAATTGGACTACAGTGAAGTGTATTCGTGTTTTGACAGGGCCTCTCAGAAGCGAAGGTTCATGACGACCACAAATGGCTACATGGGCTGGGCTCCAGATAACATCTTCGGGAAGGACAGTGAACAGACTAGACCGGGCGACATGATCGCTGTGTTGTTTGGCTGCAGCACCCCTGTTGTCATCCGTCGGTATGGCCCTTACGGATACTTCCAGGTCATTGGCGAGGCATATGTTCAAGGGTTGATGGATGGAGAAGCAATGGAGTTGGTAAATACGGGAAAGTTACAATGCGCAAGGATGACGTTTTGCTAGGCTTTACGGACAGAACCAAATCAATTATCTATGTCTGCGTCCCTATCGTCTCTCCTTTCACTGAAAGAGGAAACCCTTGTCGTCTGTGGACTACTTCTTACGGCATATTTGGCGGGCATAGCGTCTACGGGGGGGAAGGAAGAGGATCTGAAATTGAGTATGGCCAAGAACTACAGTAATAAACGTCAGTCTATTGACAAGTAGCTCACTTCCGGGCTATGTTATATTCTGCCTCCAGTTGCAAGGCCGAGCACGAAGACAGTAATTGTTAGAACGCTTACTTGAGAGCTAGATGTGTTTTTTGCTGTTGAGATTTGTGGCTGAGAGCTTATTCCAGCAGACGGAACTTAGCTTACTTGAGAGCAAGCTGGAGATTGGGCAACCATTCCGCGAGCTGTCATCTACATGACTATGCTTATCTTGTAGACGGTCTGATAGTGCGTTCGAAATTGAGGGAACATGACATGGCTACAGGTAATCCCGGGAAAAGATAAAGAAAAGCTAGGAGCTAGTCAGCTGATTGGCTTCCAAAGGCTATGCTAATGGAGGACTCAGGTGCAGTGTGACGCTAAGCGTGATTTTAATTCTGCCATTGTAAACCGCTCTGCTGAGAGTCCTCGGCATCAATGCTGACAGATCAAGGCTCAGATGAAATTGCAAGAATTTATCCCAAAGAAACTACATAACATGAATAATCACTTACAGAACCTCTACACGAAGAATGTACTTGAAAAGGATGATTCCTTTCGCTTGGTCTCTCTTCAACCTGGGCGTGATGGTGCCCCGCTTACGCTCCGTCTTCTCAACACCAAGCTTCGTGAAGCTCAGCCTTATGAGGCAGTCTCCTATGTTTGGGGAGACTTGAAACATCTCGTATCAATTAATGTTCAAGGTGACGAAGACACTGTAACTCAGGCACTTATATCGCAGAACTGTCACGCGGCCTTGAGCAGCTTTCGAGATTCCGACTCACCTCGACTACTCTGGATTGATTCAATCTGCATCAATCAAGATTCACTGGTTGAAAAAAACCATCAGCTGAGTCTCATGGCCCGCATCTACAAGAATGCATCCCAAGTCTTGGTCTATCTCGGACGAGGAACGCCTGACAGCGATGCAGCTATGAGATGCATACGCGAAATTGACGAACCCTCCAACGACGATGGCTATACGACTGTCGAAGCTTCTGCAATCATTCCACAGAACCAAACGGCTGTGACCAATCTATTCAAGAGGCCGTGGTTCTTTCGTGTTTGGGTCCTTCAAGAGATCACCTTTGCGCAAAAGGCTACTGTGATCTGCGGCGACTACCAACTCAGTTGGGAAAACTTCAAGACATTTGTCCACTGGAATGTCAATGCGGGCTGGATACAAAGACTTCCCTTCTCAGTTACGTATGCTGTCTCGCCCACGCCATATGTCTTGCACGTTACATACGGTGAAAGACTCTTGAAGATATTAGAAGACACGAGGACCTGCGGTGCTACTGACCCGAGGGACAAACTATATGCCATTCTCCCTCTATTGGACCGACATCATGAAGAGATGAAGGAGGAGCTTGAAGGGTACAAAGAACGTTGGGATTATAACGAACAAGAAATGCAGGAGCTGGCAATCCGGCAACGACAACTAAATGTTCAAGTCGACTACAGCCACTCTGTATGCCAGGTGTTCACTGATCTTGCGATCCTGTTGATGGGCTCAGTCGGGCTCGACATTCTTTCATCTGTAGTCAACGAATCAGCCATAACAAGCTTGCCAACATGGGTCCCAGACTGGAGCATCACGTCTCCATACTGGGCTGCTACTCAAAAGCCCGCTCCAGGGAGGTACAAACCGTCCGCAGGGTTTGAAAATGGGCCTACCCAATACACTTGGGGTTGGAAGATGCTGCATCCTCATCTCATCGATACGTGGACGAGTTCAGAATATACATCCGCCAATACTCAGGTGTCTGTACAGCTTCACGTCCAAGCTGTCAGCCTGGGTAAGATTGAGAGAATAGGTGATACCTGTGATATTGCGAAAAACTACTTCCCCGTGGGACAGTGGGAAAATCTAGTGCCAGACGAGTCATATCTCAAACACGGCGAAATGCCAGAAGATACAGCTGACGAGGAGCGTCACAAATGGCATAACGGCCCCTTGTCTCTATCAAAATTTCTCAGAACTCTTACATTCGACGATGTTGTTTACCCCGAGGTCGCCAAAGCTTCTATCAGCCATATCAAGCGATATAACGGAGAAGTTCTCAATGATAACGACGGAGAGTGCAAGTGCTTTGGGGAACTAACTGACAAGGACAAAGAAAGGATTCCGCTTATGGACATCTTTCAGGGAACAGGGAGTTTTGAAAAACAAGCTATGAGGATCTTGAAGCGTTGCGATGGAAAAAGACTGTGTATACTCAGTAACGGACGCATTGGTCTTGCACCCGACAGGGTTCAAGTGGGTGATGATGTTTTTGTAGTTGAA
The DNA here is from genome assembly GCA_013396205.1 of Fusarium mundagurra. Lineage (NCBI taxonomy): Eukaryota > Fungi > Ascomycota > Sordariomycetes > Hypocreales > Nectriaceae > Fusarium > Fusarium mundagurra. The sequence continues at coordinate 9,206 of JAAOAN010000338.1, read as the reverse complement.
GGTGCCAGCGTTCCTTTCGTCTTCAGGAAGGGGACAACTGGCGGAACGGGAGATGGTGTTCCTGAGCAAGTGTTTAACTTGGTGGGTGGCGCCTTTGTCCTTGGTGTTATGAACGGTGAGATTTGGGACCTCGTAGAGAAAGGCGAGGCACAAAGAGAAAACGTTATTATAAGATAATCGAGAGAGGCTGTTTCTTATATAAATTTGAAGTTGTTGACTCTGGCTTTGTCGTTGCTGAGAGGTTTTGGTGCGCCATGGACCAGTCCGTTCCAACATCTCGAAACTACGAGACTGACCTCTTGACTATTTGGACTGCAGCTACTTTGATTTCGACAAGGGTTATGTTATATCCTTATGATAACTTATCACTTTCGCCTGGCCATCTGGATATCATCCATGCCGATCGGGAGCTTTGGAATGTAGGTGCGGCCGTCGATATTGATCGCGACCCGTTGCTCTGGCTCTACATTGCGACCATTGATGGGTATGAAAAATATATTATTGTCACTAATGTGATTGATGCCTGCGCCGCGTTTGTGTTGCAGCCATGCTAAAGAATTGTTTCATTGCCTTTTGCGCGCCTTGAATACAGCCACCTCATTCTTATCGCAACCGTTGGTATTGAATGTCTATTAGTGGGTGCTGAGATGTCAATTGATTTGTTTTTTTCTTTGATTTGGGGTAAACTAGGTGAAAGATACTGACGGTAGAACAAACAAGAAGATGGCGTTGTGAAAGTGGTTTGTTATTATGTCAATTGGACACGCCGTCGATGGGCTTTCGCCATTACAGCAAATACGATGTTTGCTGCTGGACTTTCTTTGAGACCTGAAATTCACCAGATATTAGAAAGAGAAACATTCATAGAGGTCAGGTCAATCACAAAGGAAAATAGGAAGCAAGCAGGCTGCACATGTGATGCAGTTTGCTGGCCTTGCATGCGTCAGCACAATCGCCTGCCTACGTAACAAACAGCCATCTACACAAAGGTTCTTGCACTAACAGGAACATCAATTAATGAAGAGTCATTCAATGAGAACTACTACATTCACTGGCGCTCTGGTACAGAGTCATGTATAAAATGCTTTCCAGATTCCTGATCTCTTCTCAACATTATCATCAGCATCCCTCGACATTATCGTGGGCGTCTCTCAGCACATCGACACATAGACTCTCGCACATCTCTCCTCAATTCAAGATGTGGCTTCCAACCACTGTCGATGCACCCAAGCTCATAGACGCTCTCCGCAAACTCGGCATTAATGGTTCTACCTCGCATTGTTCTTCTCCTTGTTCGATATGTACTAACGAAACGCGATGTTACTCTGCCAGAACGAGTCCGGAAAGTGATAGTTCTTCAGACGCCATCTCCATTGTTACGACGTGTACCTCAGTGACCCTTGACTTCATCAGTATAGTTGAAGGTAAGCATAGTCTAATAAGAAGAAGCTTGTGCTGACATCAAGTTGTATCAAAAGTTGATAAAGCCCTTGATCCTTCTGATAGCCTGGCTCCGGGAGCCCAGGCTATTACGGAAGATCCCGCCTTTGAAGGCAAGTCTCATCTCATGAATGAAGGAAACTCGTGCTAACAGCAAGTTGTGATAGAATTCAATGAAGCCCTTCGCATAATGGTCGACAGACAGGATATCGATCTCTCATTCTCCTTTACCCTTGAGGCTGATCAGAACAACTACATTCATGAGGAGACTAGTGGATTTCGGTCCATTATGGCGTCATTCACTGCTTCGCTTCACCGAGCCAAGGCACATGGAAAGTCGGCATGTAAAGTGATTCTCAAATGCGCCACACTTGGTATGTGGGAAGGGAAATGAAATTATACCGGAGGAATATTGGCATTGTTGGAAGTGGTCTGGGAAAATTGGATGACGGATACCTAGGGATACTGGAGAGACTCTCAAGATAGGGTAGGTGATATTGACTTATAGCTGTACCTTGTACTAGCCTGACTAATTGTCTAACCACGAATCAACTCTCCTTCATCTTTGCCTACTGTTTGGCTCGCCATCTGGTGCAATATCTGAGTCTTCTGCTACATCCAACTCTGGGGATGAAGTTGTTTAGGCGGGATAGGAGTAACCAGTAACTACAGTAGTCGCCTAGGATTATCTGTGACTTGTTGGAGCTGAGATTAATAGACTGTGTCTTCGTAGAAGAGCCAAGCAGTTTGTGCACTGCTACTTTGTTGGAGAACATCTATGGATACGAGTAAAGTTATTACGCGTTTTCGTGTCTATAAACAGACAGCACGGCAGTGTAATAACGAACGTCTTGATCTTGGAGGGACGGAGATAAGGTTAACATGGACTAAACTTAATTACCTTCCTAGGCGCCGAGAGCCGCCCGCTGCCTCGTTATACGTTCTTGTCAAAGGGAACGATCATCGGCCCCCGGCTATCCGGGCTGCACTTCCGGCTCGGGTTGCCGGTTTGTTTACACTCCCAACGATAAGTTAGACGGCCCTATCCCTTATTTGTATATTGATTCCGCAGAAGTGGGTCCTCTAGAGATTAAATCATTTTATCCGCACATGGGCATAAACCTTAAAGAGCAAGCGTTGCTTTATACTTCCGTATTGACACTTTGGATACTACCTCACAACGCCTCTAAATTACACCGCAATATAGATCCGGAGTTCCGAGTGCAGAAGATAGTTTATATAAACTTAGAACCTGCCGTGGACATACAATTAGGGCGTGCAACTTAAGAAGAGAAATACGGAAGACAAAGCTTTATATTGAGATCCTATCATCTAGGTCACTGGTGCTTTGGTATTCAAACAATAAAAACACTGAATTATATTCGTTTCTTCTATTTTACCCAAATCCCGACACAATGCGTATTCCTCTTTCGTTGTTGAATCTTCTACTTCCAAGCACCCTTGCTGCTCCCCACCTCAAAGCGAGAGACTGTCAAATGAACGAACTTCCCATCAGTCTCACCGACGCCTACATCGACCAGAACAACAAGAACAACGTATCCTTCCGCTTGTATTGGGAAGACATGGAGACTCGATGCCCCCCACTCAACAAAGATCCCCAGAAGAAGACAGCCAAAGCTTTCACTTCAAAGAACGTTTACGAGTGTACGAACCCCAGTGTCACTTTCAGTTATAATGGCGACAATGGCCAGCTCCGAATCTGGATCAGTAACAACGAAGGATCTTTTGGCGGGTCTGTGACTATTTCGAATCCCTCGTCGGAAGTCATCTCAACTACCCTTAAGTGCCAGGATGCATGAAAGTTTCCGTGAACGGAAATCGATATCATCGGAGATATGGGGCTTATAAGAAAGATAAAGGATGGGCGTGTTAAGGGAGCAGAATGATGGGCCAAGTCAGTGGTAGATGCTGTTTTGGGTATTGGCTGATAATGAGATATCTCGAGCGAGTACTTAGCGCGAACGTTGTATTTTGTAATACTACATTTTACCCCAGACCGGACGTGAATATAAAAAGACCAGATCATCAGACCTGTGTGACATTACTATGTAAGAGAATTCTATCTTACAGTCATGGGAGTGTCAGACCAGTACAGCGGAGGCAGTTCCTGAGGCAGAAGGAGGATTTTCACTTGAAGAAGCAACTCGATCCGTTGAAGTATTCTGAATTTCGCATCAGGCGATGCAGAGTCTTATCCTAAGGGTATCGCTGAGCCCCATCCATGGGTTAAGACATACTAGGCAGGTAGGGCTGCCATCATCAGCCCTCGCGAGCAACTCGAATTGCTTCATCCTCGGCCTATTCATTCTCTTCTGTACGGATATGACTGAACTTTCTCTGAACTTGAGATTGGGGGCAGAGTTGCACGAGGAGTACGCCACTGAGGTGTCTGTTTGCGCTTGTGACAGGGAAGTCAGGGGGGCTTTGAGTGGCGACATAACCGTGGATTTTATACCTAGCTGGGTTAGTTTTTGGTCAAATTGTCAGCCTGAACTTCTGACAACCCCGAAAGCTTGGCCTTTGCCCTGCTCTTAACTGATAAGCGCAGCAGATGTACAGCTTACCTGAGATTTTGCGCAACCGGGAGGAGAGTGCGTTGGGAATGATACAACTCAAATAGCACTGCATCAGCATGACATTCTATTCTACGAAGCCTTCTGGGCTACAGGTGTCACTAGGGGTAGTGGCAAGTAGTAAGCTGGATTTCCGATTGGCTTGCGTAGTGACCTCATCGGTCGAGACTGCCTCTGCCCCAGCCATTTCTTGATAAGCCTCATTATTGACATCACGGACCCATCGATGTACGGCAGGAAGTCCAGATGGAATTATGCTGGAAGGAAGTCGCTTCGCGAGAAGTTGAATAGTTCATCGAATCCGGAACGGACGGATGACGTGATTGAATGGATACCTTGGGGAGAGATAGTTGTAGAGAAACGTGTTTTAGTTTAAAATAGCCATAAGAGGTCTATAGAAAATACCTGGGGATGGGACTTAAGATGATGGGGCATTGGATCTTATTAATGATTGTTGAATTATGCTAGATCTCTTGTAAATTTATGTACTATCTATGGGTGTTGATCTGTGTATTTTTATGGCTGATAAAGATAATTAAGCTATTAGATTTGAGGTGCACTAGGTTGTGAGTAGTGTAAAAAGGTGTCTGAACTGAGCAGCCTCTCCGCGGTGCTTAGTCAAGGCTACTGGCGCATGCCTCAGCGGTTTTGGCAAAATTCTTGGTGTAGCCTTCTTAGGCTTCTGTCTTGTAAGAGGAGCCCACAAATGGCGTTGATAACCGCAAGAAGACATAAGATGGCTTGGTCTTGCACCCGGTGGGCACATGCTGCTGGCGAGCGGATGTTGGTAGGTTCGGAGTCGTCCGTCACCTCTTATCTGCTAGATGAGATACTATAGCGAAGCATTTGCTGGGACTACAGTAAGAAGACCAATTCTACTCTGTTCTCTGCTGTATAGGGAAGTTAATAGTTGCGAATAATTAGGCAGGCAGTGATACTAGAAACCACTGTCAGCGACGTAAATGAGGATTGCTTGGAATATCTGGCTAAACTTACCAGAGTGTGAAGTCGCCAAGGCAGCTGGAGCCAGACCTCTGCAGAATCCCTTGCGATCTCCGATTCCCGATGTCTCCGTTGTCCGACCCATCATCCATAAAATGCGTCCATCCTTGTGATGACACCCATTGGGATCGGCAACTGGTGACTCCGAGAGATCCTAGTTAGTCAAACTGCCCATAACAGCAGCCATTGGAGAGAACAACAGTACTAAAGACGTGAATCCCCTGCATCACGGCTAAGCCGTGTCTCACAGCGCCACGCCCTAAGCCCGTTTCCGCGCTTGCAGTTACGCTTATATACCCAGGCCCTCAGGTTCCGTCTTGTTGCAATTGCGTAAAGTGTAGTAACGCCATTTCCTATTCAGTAAAAATACTGCCTGGTATAGTCGTAGTTTAAGCGATTTATCTCATAAAGTCGCCTTTACAGTAATCCACCTGCTCAATACATAGGTTAATCGACTTCTCCTTAGTGAGCTGCGTCTCGGTTGATTAGGGGGGAAATAAAAAACAGCCCGCAGATAGTGGATTGCTAGGTTTAGTTGGGGTTATTTATTTTTTCACCCTGAGAACTGGTTGCCGGGTTTCTTGGCATGCCGGGGGGTTTCCCTTGATCTCAGATCTTTAGTAATGGTCACTAATCGTTGATCTAAAGCAGATTTGACCACGTTTCAGAATCGACAAATCGGGGATAAAACCCGAGGTTTGCATGCTGCTGCGTCTGCAATGGTGGCACACAATTCATCTGCTGGATCTGTCATTCGCTGTAACCAGAATCTCACACGGGACCCGTCTCAATCTCCGAAACATCCATGCTGAGCGCTACCAAATTAGACTGCCCACCGCCACCCAAGATCCAGATGCTTACCTAGAATTCCAGATTCCATCGGTACCATCCAATAAGCGACTAAGTAAATTTTCATATTTCCTTCGTTCCAGATCTTCCATCCTTAAAAAAGATGGCGCTACGGTCCAATAAGATTCCGCTGGTCTGATTTGCGCCGATATCTGTCGGCACGAAAGTGCAGGGTACTGAAATGGCCTACGCGTGCAACCATCAGCAGCTGCTCATCTTGAAGTGACGGTATGAATTATAAGTAACGATTGAACGCACCATCAAGTACAATGGATGGCATCCTAGCTATCTGCATATGTATAATGGTGAAAACGACTTTATCTCGAAAAAGGGCATCAGGCGCCTCCCCCCCAACCACCAGCTTAAGTAAGAAGCTCAAGCTAACAAGTATATACCCATTCCAGCCTCCAAACCAGTCGATCCTACCTATCAACTTCGCAGCCCTTCTGAAACAAAATCCATCAGATCTTATGACAGACCTACAGATGCAGGTAACATGTCTGACTCTGTTTCTTCTTTTAGTGTAAGATCGCATGCCCCCCGGTCTTCAAACCTAACTGACAACCTACGGTGCCAGAATGTCTCAGACTACGCCGGAGACTAAAAAGGTTCCCCGGCGACGTACATATGAGTACAGAGAAGGCGTAAAAGCTCTCAATAAGATGGATATTCTGGGGATCGCAGCACGAAAGATGAAGACTGCAATTGACGATGTTAAAAGGATTACAAGAGACATTGATGGGATTCTGGAATCCGACATACCCTTATTTCCCGACATGCAATTAAGCAAGTCATACCAGGATTTTATGGTGGCGTATGAAGACATGTTATCAGTGTTACAAGTAGAGATCGGGCTGGCAGAATTGTAAATGTCTTCAAAATTCGAGTATCGGCCAGAAAATGGCAATTAAATCTGCTAAAAGTAACCACAATAGATAAGCATGTAAAAAGTAGGCAGAACCAGAGTCCAAGGGGGAATCGACTTACAAGCAAGTATTAGCTCTATTTGAATCTTACTTCGCGCCTTCTGTCTCCCCTACTCCACCATCTTTCCATTGTCAATCCCGTCCAGATCTCAACCTAACCACGCGATCCAATAAGCAGGTGGATTCAACCGAGATGCTCATGGACCTAGCAAGACGCTGGTAACAGCGGCGATGTTGGCAATTGAATCGTTATTGAGCTCGAGATGCAGAGCGAGGTTTCAGCGGCATTGCCCAACCTTTCCTTAATACCTATAGCTAGCTGCAGCTAGACACCATTTGTTTTACTTCAGAAGAATAGGGCAATCCTATTACTGGGTTCAGTCTTCAGGACCCATGTCAAGCACATCTACAGCCGGTTCACTACTATTAATAATTAAATTGCTCAGTATAGCTGTCCGAACTTTTAGTGTAGCCTGCCATATACTGCTTCCCCTGAATAGCTTCTTCCTAACACTGTTGTAGTTTTTACGGGCGTATAGGATAAACCATGATTACTTGCGCAAGAGCGAGGACAGCAGGCTACGCAGTACAGCAGGCACATGGTTACGATTTTGATTAGTAGGTTGACAGAGAAAGGTTACAAGCCGGTTGGTCAGTTGCTGTTCCATCTCGTATGTTGCCACAGAAGAGAGTATTGTCTTGCTTGTACCAACATGCCCCCTGATCCAGAGCGGTCTACGGTTAGCACCGGCTCGCCGCTCCTAGAACTCAGGACCTTGAACGAGTCGCGGAGAAATCGCCCTTCGTACTCTGACTTATCGACCTGGAGCTCGTCTTACAAAAATTGTACAAGCACAGTGTGTTGTTAATGTCTTGAATTATCTTCTTCTTACGTTTTGGTCCTGAGCGGCAGGCAAATCGGCTAAAACCTGATGCACTGATGCTCCCTGATCCTTGCCAAGTCTCAGAGATGTACTCGGGTCCAGTGCGACCTTGAATCCCCTGAATCTCCCCGAGTGGCAGTCTCGACGTCCTTGATCTCGTCGAAGAGGCCGACCAGGTTCCAGCATCAGTCCATCCTTGACTCTATATGGTCGAGATTCTTTATGAGTTACGCTCAATTCAGCGAAGAATCTTAATAAGTCTTATCACTTCGCTTTATGCTCAACATTCTCATGCATGAATCTAGACCGAGAGTGTAGCACGCAACAGCCTGGACGACGTCAGCAGCTGGAGCTGCTTGACTGGCGTTTACCACTGGAAATCTCCCTATCTGAATTGCCTCATAACTATTCTGTGCCTTTCAATGGGCCGCGATAGTATTTTTTTAGACCCCGCTTTCCGATCTATATGAGCTGTCCTATTGAAGGCAATTTCCCCATCCTGTGTTGTTTGTTAGAAGAGACATCATTGAATTAAAACAGTTCCTAATAGCCCTGCCGTTGTTGCTAATTTCGTTGAAATTACCTAGAAGCTACAATATTTCTCATTGAGTAGAGTATATGCCTGGTCCTAACTTACCCTAGAGTGGCAGGCAGAATGGCCTAGCCTGTATCTTTTACTCCTATACTAGACTCTAGCCTTACCTTAAGTAAACCCAGAGCTATCACTAAAGCCTGGCGGTAACAGCTATCTAGTTGCACTGAAGTGGGCATAAGAATGAGACTTAAGGTGACTTCAATTAGCTAAATAAAATGCTTATGTACAAGGTTGAGGTATGAAAATCTATCTTAAGATGGGCATACTTAGGTTAAGGAGTGCACGGGCCACCACCACAGTCAACTCTTAAAGCTGGATGTGATCCGAATATTTCCCGACATCAAGATAGTCACTAGAGTTTCATCGCAAGAGTCTGGTCAATACTGATATCAGGACGGATGTTCCTGCCTGTCCAGTAACTACCTATCAGCTTGCAGTCAGTCTTAATTCTAGCGTTGTATGTATTATAAAGATTATCAAAACCTATCACTTTGTGTCAGCTTCTTGCCAGCGCCCCTGCAGCTGACTCGCATCTGTGGCCATGGTCTCCGAGGGTTCGCATTACTTGCTGTTTACTATCGCATGTACTGATCCCTTCTCGTGAACATCACTTAATCAATTGAACTTTTTAAATGCATCCGCTTACTGAGTTACATTCACTACCCCCAGTCCCTGAACAGTCCGGTAAAAGGTATGACTGCCCCGAGAAGAACCCTTTCCACATAGTCCAACCTGAGTCGCCTGACAAAGAGAGCGGTTGTTCTGTATAGCCTCCAAAGCCTGCAAAGCTTATTAACGTAAAAAATGTAGTGGGATTACAGTCTATATCTTAGGGCAATCAAAGCATGCGGATTGTCCTTTAGTTATTAATATCAGTTCCTTAATAATAAACCTAAGTATAGCTTAGTTTAATATA
>JAAOAN010000337.1:0-11598 GCA_013396205.1 Fusarium mundagurra | reverse complement strand
GTAGAGGCTTGAGTCGGAGCTACAGTCGGAGTCTGTGAGATATGCTCCCAGCGTAAGGGGCATGCTTTTGACTTTATTGTATGGCCTAACTGATGACACTTTGAGCATTTTGGTGGTGCCCGAGGTCGTATCGTATTCTCAACTGCCTCAAATGCACAAGGCTCTCGTTGTGTGCTTGTCACGGGTAACACCGATGTGGCCTGAAGTCGGTCTATCTGTACAGGAGGCTCTATGAGAAGTTGAGGGTTTCCAATGCGCTGAATTCGCCAATGCGAGTGGAAATGATACATTTGTAACGGTTGACTTCGGTGTAACAAGGGCTCGATTAAATGAGCACACGGCAGACCAAGGGTGCGGTTGAAAGTGCCTGTACAAGCCGGGAGTTGATGTAACAACCGAGCTCGTTGGTTGTCAACTAGCCGAAGAGCCTCGTGTGATATCCAACCACGGATGTTGCCGTATAATGACCCGGATAGCTTCAAAGGGAAGCTAGCTTGTTGTCTTGCTTGGTTACTCTCAAGCTCGGCCACCTGATTCGTTACAACTAGCTTGATGTGTCTCCAGGCGTCAAACAGGTTAAGCTGGGAGCTCTTGAGATATGACTTGATGAGTTGATGAATACCCTCACATCGTGATGTGACATATTGGTTGAAATGAAGGTGTTGATCAACCCAAGCCTTGACGAATTTCTCTTTGTAGAGATCTAGCCAGGTCTCAGTAATATAGCCGACCTGACTTACGTGGTCAGGGATATACTTCTTCTTGAAGTCACTAAGCTTCTGATAGTATATATCCTCATTACTAGATGCAACGAGATCATGCCAAGAAGAGTAGAAGTCCTTCCACTTCTCTTGTCCTTTATAATCCTTTGCATCCTTGGTAAATGCATCCATGCAGTGACGCAATACCGCCTTATTGATATGCCACAAGCAAAGTAACGAGGTTGAATCTGGAAAGGTAGAAGCTACAGCATTCATACAAGCAAGGCATCGGTCTGTAAGTATTACAGAAGGGAAATCTGCACTTACAGCTACATAGATAGACCGTAGCTGTGCAAGAGCCCAGTTGTAGTCCCCTTCTTCCTCGCCACTAAGGAATGCAAATGCAATACAGAAAGACCGTTGGCAAGCATCAACACCAATGGCATTGAGGAGTGGCATCTTATACTTGTTGGTCTTGTATGTGCAGTCTAGAATAAGCACTTCCGTATATGATTTGAGGTAGGCAAGTGACTTTGGGTGTGCAAATAACACTGCCGTGACTGTACCCTCTTCGAGACGTATACGACTCCAGAAGCCCTCACTTTCGAGCTGATTTGCAAGGGCATGTATGTTACTTTGACCCTCTAGAAGCTCTCGCTTGCTTTCAGCAATACAATTGTAGATATCTTGTTGTGTAGCAAGTGTTGTTGATGTATTCGGTAGATGTGATATAATATCCTTGGGTGCAGAGCCACAACTAGTAAGCTGCTTGACTATCTGCTTATCTCCCCCTGAGAGTATCCGATGGGTAGGATGTGCCAAAGGGTGACTTGGCTCATGGTTGTGTTCGTGATACTTTTGATCAGGACGATATGATAGAGACCACGAAGTCTTGTGAAGTGCTTCCTTTGCTGTAATGGAAAAGAGGCAACCCGTATAGCGAGATGCAGTATTCCTGACCCTTTCCCTTGTTGTTGAAGGGGGCTTTGTGCCTCGATCACAAGTATAGATAACCCCCCTCCTTCCACTTGGAGTCTTCCATGAATTCTTGACTACAAACGCGTAGCCTCTTTCTCGGGCCCACGCGTTGATGGCGGTGACAAGAGCCTCGCGCGAGGGGAAGTGACCTTCCGGTGGAAGAACATCATCAGGGAATAAATTTATAGCATTAATTGGGTTCATTTTAGATGGGTAATACGGTGATAGCTTCAATTGGCTTCAATTGTGATGTTAATTATTAAATTGGAAGGTCTAAATTGAAGACGCGTCTGCACGGTCCCATACATAGATCGAGCTTACATAACGATATCTTAGAGGCACAGCCGGCTGTGCCTCTATGAGCCGCCGACGACGCGAAGTGTATCCAAGCAAATACGTCCTACTTGAACAAACTTGCGAGATCATATGACAGAATTCCAATTACGTCAATGCTATAGAGCCTTTTGTCTATCTCGAAACATATCGGGTTCCTGTCTGCAAGAAATGCGAATTTGCCTGCGTAGCGAATAAGGTACCTACTCACTTGCAAATACGACATCGGGATATACTTACTATCTGCAGAGTAAAGAAAAGTGGCAGAAGTTATTGCAAGCATTCCAGGTGTAATTAAAGACCAATCAGGACTAGAAGAGTTTCAGTTTCCTCCTCCTACCATAAGTAGCGTCGCTTTCCTCACTCCGCCGAAGCCAGATGGACTCAAGTGCCGGAAATGTCCTTATATTATCAAGCATTTAAAGAAGATCAAGGCATATTATCACGACTGCCAGCATTGGAATAACATACAAGGCCGTGGCAGGCCCAGACAAGTTAATAGCGAATTAGAAGTTAAGCTTCTATGGAGAGAAGGGGTTTTATGTCAATGGTTTTTCCTGTCTAGGCGGGCTAGCGGATGGTTTGAGGTTGGCCGCAAAACAGCCGCTTACGCTTGCATAGGCAAGTAGATTAAAACCGCTATTGATGTTCTTCTGCGCATTCTCGATTGAACCCAGAGACGCAAGTATATTTACGAGAGGTACTAGAAAGGGAGTAAAAATACCAGGATGGTGAAAAGCAGCCACGAGTTTATGGCAAGGCACTCGGTAATAATTCATTTGCAGCGACAAGCTTGTAGCTAGAACGTACACGATGGCCAATCACATACAAGAATATGCGGCGAGACATTTTACAGGCAATAACACGACTCCCTGCCCACCCTAGGGTCAGCTTGTTAGGAACAGACTATGTTCTCGGACAAGGGCCATTCGAAGGTGATCCTAATATCATGATCCCTAAAAAGGAGAAAGAGAAGATTGCGTGTTTCTTGAGCGCTATTAATGCAATACTTGATCGATATGAGCTTACAGCGTATAGCACAAGTCGGGTGCTTCTGTACTGGCTGGCTAGTTCCAGACTAGATACCTATTAACTAAAACCGTATGCTATAAGAATCGAAGAAAATACGCGTAAGAGGTATTAAATTTCCTAGAAGGGTTCATTGCCTTTATCTTACGGGCATACCTCTTGCCAGATGTAATCAGAGAGCGGGAAGTTAACATTCGCCTCGATTTACAAATAGCGAGTCAAGTAAAGCACTTATAGGAACATTACGCATGGAAATATATCGATATAATAAGACTAGACTGGCCTAGGACACCTAAACCGGATTGCGAATTTAATGAAAGCCAACGATACAGCTATAGAGACACTAACATTGATCTCTTTAATTGCAATAAAAGCCCGTGTAATAATAATATCGGAAATCTCTCTGGTAAAGAATCTAGTGATGATTACGAAAGTAGTGAAGATAATGATAAGGATTTTGAAGAGAGGGAAAGAGAGGACAGCCTTGATGACTGGATGTCTGATACGGGCAGTCGGAATGCGCCTGACGTGTCGCTATTCCGTCGAGACTTAGACTACAAATTTAATTACAAAGCTGCAGTCGAGAGCGCCGAAGAATTCCTTAAGCTTCTCTTTAAACTTAGCTTAAGTTAGAAACTAAATAAGTTACAACTAAAATAGATATTAATATTAATCCATTTTATACTTAAGGTTAAAAAAGTAGTATTAAAATACACTCATCTAAATTTAAATATCTCCTTTTTCCCAAGGACGAAATCTTCGGGCAGCCTTACCTGCTTAACTTCTTTGCATAACATATCCACGCCTTGAATGACCGCACAGCCAACTAGCCGACCTTCACCCGTTTTCGCATCGAAATCGCGCACAATCACTGGAAATGACAGACCATCCAACATCAAAACAATAGGTTGGGTCTCGCAACAATACTTAACACCAGGTGCTGTCACACCGCGAAACCCCTGGTCCGTCCAGATGAGGAATCTCCCTTTGAATCTTTCCACAACTGCATCATAATTGCGTAACCTGGTTGCGACACTTTCGTTCTTGCTTGCCAGCTCCTTCCATTGCTGTTCCATATGTGGCGCAAAAGCTATCTCTCTTAGTTTCACGGCTGTATCTCGCAACTTCCTGACTAAGGACGATATACTTGCGTGACTGTCACAGTCGAGAAGGATGAGCGTGCAAAATGCCCTGTAGTGGCCAGGATTACCCCAGTTCGTTAGCATGACGACATTGACAATGTGGCCGATGTAGGATCCGACAGCACTAGCAATAGCTGCTGCGCGGTGTGCGTCGTCAGCGCCCACTGTGTTTTCCCAGTAGTCGTTGTTAGTCTGCGACCACATTGGCGCTCCTGGGAAGCGATCAAGCACGATACTAAGATGATCCCAATCGAAAATGCAAGCGCCAATGAAAAAACTGGCCATTGTATTGCAAAACGTGTTACTCATCTTCGGGCGGAACAGGTTTTGGAATAGTTTAGATGAATGGGTTTTATCGCCAGCAAATCCTTCGGAAATTCCTGCCTCGTCATGTCCCAGACAATGCCACATAAGGATATCAAAATAGGGTAGGCATTCGGCAACATCGAGCGGGAGATTCTTCTGCCCTTCTGAGTTCGCCGTCGAACTAAGTACAGCGCCTTTGGAAGCGGAGACCAGACGACAATCACGGTCGATAAGGGAGTCTTTGCACATTCGCAGGAAGAGACCCAATGATGCATCGTCGTTATCCTCGTCCATGATGATGTAACGGTGGCACAGAAGGTTGGCATTTAAGATGTGATCAAATTGCCAAAGCTCTTGTAGAATCTTATGGCCATCGCTCTTGTGTAAGTGACGGTGACCATACATGGTATCCAAAACGTAGCCTTCACCATGCAAGCGATGGTTCAGGATTATCATCTTGGGGCATGGCGTTTCGTCGACCTCGAGTTCCCTGGGAACAGGCTCCAGGTGACTCAAATCAGCCCGCCGCGAGAAATCTGGCAGCCATGTTGGCAGATGATCCTCCACGCTTGCGTATCGGTAGGGATACCACCAAAGAACATCTACCCAGCACTCAAACTGTATCAGGAAAACGGCCAGACAAGCAAACAAGAGCTCAGGTCGCATGAAGTAGTCGGGCACGAATATGCTGCGAAAGACGGGATCAAAGATCTCGCGTAGGCCATAGACTAGATCTCGTGAATCCGTAGCATGAGCGGAAAGCCCACCATACAAACGGCGTGGTACGTCGTATCCATTGGTCTTAAATCGACGAGAAATCAAGTCGGAGATGCGTTCGACGTCGTTCTTGAAGGCAGCAAGTGGTTTACCCATGATCTTGGCGACTTCAAACTGGAAGCCTTCTGGAGGATCGAGCTTGGCTAGGAGAGCCAATGATAAGTTGACTAGGAGCTTGAACTCTTGTTTTAGTACAGCATTGCTAATCGAATCACTGCCCCAGTACCAGTTGGGCTCGTCTGATGCGAGATAAAACTCTTGCCGGGTCCAAATGCGGCTCCACCATGGTTGAGCACACATCTCAAGGAAGCCTCTGCAAACTCTCCACTGGTCTAGACTATGCTCTCGGCATAACTCCTCCAAGCAATCCATAACCTCATCATCCTGGCGATTTGATATGTATGCGGTTGTTTCACGAGCACGTCTGCGAAGGAAGCTATGGCGATTTGTTACGTATGCGGTTGTCTCATGAGCGCATCTGCGAAGAAAGCTGAAAACATCGTTGACTGGAGAGCATCGTGCAGCCGATCCTGAGCTTCCGAGGAAGACGACAACGGCTTTCGCTTGACTATAGATCTCGCCCATTTTTCTAACCTCTATTGAACGTTCTCTTAAGTCTTTTTGATTGATGCAAATGGCATCAATCCATATTTGTCTTTTGGCATCCGTTTGGCGCAAAGATAGAAGGGCATCAAAGAGATTAGGGTTGACCTTCACATTCAGGCCTGTCACGTTCAGGCTATTGAGTCGGACAGTTTTTGCTGGATCTGGCGAGCCCCACACATATGACAGTGCTTCATATGCATTCTGGATTTCATCTAAAGAAACCTTGATAATGTTGAGGTCGATATCGTTCGAAGTTCCTGGAAGTATTTCCACCAGACGGATTGACTTCTGGTCAAGTGGGAGCTCTGGATAGATCTGGTGGTTCCAAGTTTTGTAATTGCTGAGCATATAGTCCAGATTGTTTTGCATCGTGACAGGCAGTACTGGGGGAAAGGTCGACGCCTGAATAGTTTGATGACCGCTGTATTCATCAGATTGGGAGATCTTGTGGTCAATGAGCTTGTCCGACTGCGCACTACCGACCTCCTCGTAGCCCATTCCTAAACCTTCCCGGCCTGAGTTTAAGAAACTCATATCGTGGTTTGGCAGCGCGACCTTCAGTGAAGACATAATATATTCCGGCACAGAGACATCGTAGTCTTCAACTGTTGCGGTACCCGGCTGAGGTAGTTCACCTGGCTGAGGTATTTCGTCTCGTTTCGAAACTGGAGCTATGCGATTCGCCAGCTCTTTAACGCCTGTTATCATATGTTTGCGACGCTTGTGAGTTTCTTCGCCATCCGGCAGCTTGCTTCCATCTTCGTCGGCATCGCTTTTATTTGCTTCTGGGAGAGCCTTGGAAATACCGTTAATTATCCAATCTACTACTTTATTCATGGCGCCTGGGAGAGGAATTGGAATTCTCGTTTTATGTTGATAAGGCGAGTCTTTGTGTTCATGCTTGCGTCCCAGAGCTGAAGGATATGCGGTCAGACCTCACGCTGTCTGATGGCTTGACTGGGTCAAGGTCTGTACTTACCAAAGCCCAAGCTGTTATGGATGCTAAGAAACAGCGAGTCTAGTTTTTCTGCTATCTTTAAGCGCCTCAAGATGGCGAAAGCCCAATCGAACATGATCGGTTGCTTCTTGTTTTGGTTTTGCCTTCGATTACAGTGCTAAAAGCGCCTAGAGCCTTTCATGGACTCTGCGTTGCTGCGATCACTGCTTCAGCAAGAACTACAATGTAGTACTATACCGTAACAAGGTATGTAGGTAGTTATCACGCACCCTGATCTTTCCCAACAGATATGCACGTGTTAAAAACCGAAGAATCTAATAGAGGAATAATAGGCGAAGAGGTTCTTAAACAGGACGTTACACGAGAATGCGTTACACTTTTGAGATGGAGGTTGGCGACTTGATTTGGGACAAGGCGGGGTAAACCTTATATATACATCCAGTATATGAACTACACCTGTATAGCGTATACTGTATCACAAGAGTTAACAGAAGGGAGTGTGGTGTTTAATGGCGTGGAAGAATCGCTACTAGAAACATAGGCGCTCCTTAAAGATGATAACAGACTCAGGTGCAGGCCGATGGCGATGGCGATATAGCGTTCCATCAGAATCGATTGATTGATGAGAAACTATGGCCAGACAACAGGAGGGGATGGGCAGACGGAACCTTCCGTGGTAGGATTTAGCTGCAACACAAAGCAACGTAGACGACTGCTGTGTCACCACGTAAGTTCTCAGCCCATGTCCCATGTGTTTATGTCACTCGTCAATTTACAATGGCTCCGATGGCACACATTATTGTGACAGCTTTCCTGCAAGAACAAGCCTCCATTTCAGCGTGACGTGTTGTCCTATCTTGGCTCCAATGGTTCGTCGTCGAGGAATCTGCAAAGTCACAGTACAGCATATCATAGCGAATTGGTGAGTCTCAGCAAGCCGACTAGTTGGGTAGGTCCGGTCCAACGCCTGTAAGGCCAATCTAGAACAGCACCAATGCCACCCATTACTATTCAATGTAGTCATTAATCAGGATCGCCGCGATGCACAAGCCGGCATCGATGACAGCTATTGGCCAGTAGGAGCTCGAATGATACATAATAGTCTTTCACATGTTCCAAACCCTCTTGCTTCGACTCTTGGAGAAATTGATTCGCATGACTGTCTACACGAACCTTGTCAATATATAAGATTGGATATTTGTCGATGCATGTGATGCGTCAATAGAATACGAGAAATTGACAGTGTGAAGTCAGGTGAGTTAAAGTTAACATGATGTGCAGCTCCAGGATTGGTTTACGACCCTAGCACGATGATAGTGTCCTCCAGTCTGCCATCTCCTATGGTTAACTGCACATTTTGTACCTTCTGTTAAACGTTCTACAGACGTATCTCATATAACTTGAACATTGTGGGTAAACACGATGAAGAAGCGATTGATTCCCAATTTAAGCAATATACACCGGTAAACGACTTCCAAAAAGCCCATCCTTGTCGATCTGAACATCAAGCTTATGGAAATCGTGGAGAAGTAACCAGCATATCATGCGAAAGATAAGTACACACCAGATATCGCTGACCAGCTGCTTCTCCTTTGGCTCCACATCAGCACAGCAACCCTCAGTTTCCACTCCATCATAGTCCACTTCGTCATCGTCACCAGCTAGATGAGCTCCTAATAAGGTCCCAGTGCGCTGGATTCTTTGCGGCTCGTTTTGGGGATTTTGACGCTTGCTTTGTCGATCCAGCTCGCTGCATATCTTCCGAATGACGTTCTCGCAGGCTGGCGATCCATTCCACGTCCACCGTCCACGTATCCACGGCGTGGAAATGGATGGTCCGTGCATCCATTTCCATCCATTCCATGGAGCTGGCCGTTACATAATCCATCCATCCACGCCAGGGTTCCGTGGAATGGTTATGTGGAAATGGAAGCAGGGGTATGGACTGGTAGGGGGCTCCCCTAGCCTAGTACCCAAAATACCCTGTAATTCAGGGTAGACCAACTTGGTCGTGGTCGGTAGAGATCTCAAGTACCTATATACCACGCATTTTCACATACAAATTAAGGTATCTTTAAACAGAACATAACAGCCATGGGGTCGTGGACATTTCGCGTCACGGTGCCGCGTTCGAGCGTCTCCATGCAAGTGCATTCTTGCAACTGCATTCTGTACCGCGTAGAATGGCTGAGAGTCCAATTGTCAGCTCTATGGTGGTCGAGCCGCCAGACCAAGGGGATAAGAAGACCTCGTGGGACCTCTTCCCTTGGAAAGACTTCCCTGGCTACACGCAATCCCAACGCTGTGCGTCTACATCGTCGTGGATATGGCAATTCGGCTACGATATCGAGAAGAGCGATGACGATACAAAGCGGCGATGGGTTTGCAAGGTCTGTGTTGACAGTCGCAGGCCAAACCCTCATTCGGCGGCCTCGAGCGGTACGCAGAACGCGGAGATCCATCTCTGGAATGACCACAAGGTCTGTGACCCTTCCGGAAGACGGAAGCCGCCTAGCAAAGCAAAGGAGAAGACACCATCGAGGAATATCGCCGAGATGATGAAGTTGAATACCCGTGATGCGCGAGAGCAGCAGATTGCAAACCAGATCATTGGCCGTTTTGATCGGCTAGACTTCCAGCGTTTGGTAGTCTCGTGGATCATCAACAGCAACTCTTCTTTCCGACAAAGTGTAGATCCATACCTCCGCGCCGCTTTCGAATATCTCAATCCACTCGTGAAGACAACCGAAGCGCATATTACCCACAATACCGTCCGCAGGCGTATACTTCAGGTGTACGAGGAAAACAAGGCTGAGATCAAGCGAGTATTGGCGACAGCTCCAGGGTTACTTCATATTGCGTTCGATGGTTGGAGGTCGAATAATCGCCACGCTTTGCATGGAATCTGTTGCTACTTTCTCAACACCCTTGGCCAGCCAGGAAAGCTTGTGCTTGGCCTTCCTGAACTTGTCGACCGCCATTCTGGGGACAATATCGCCACCCACGTGGTCGAGGTCCTTCGAAGCTACGGCATAACCCACAAGGTAGGATATTTCATACTTGATAACGCCAGCAATAACGACACGGCGATGGAAGAAATTGGGAAGGCGCTCGGTTTCGAGGGTAAAACTCGGCGATTGCGCTGCTTTGGCCATATCCTCAATCTCGCCGTTAAAGCACTTCTTTTTGGCCATAATTCCGAGGCCTTCGAGGACGATATCCAAGGGAACGAGACCCTTGACGCGAAGGCCCACGAGCTATGGAGACGGAAAGGACCAGTTGGGAAACTTCATAATCTCATCTTCTGGATCCACCGCTCAGACTCGCTTACCAATCTCCTCCGGTCTCTTCAGCTTACCGCGTACAGCAAGTCTGACGACCCTGTGGTTCGAGCGAAGAAACCTCTAGATGTTATCATTGATGTGGTTACCCGTTGGCTTTCCACCCTTTATATGATTCGGCGTGCCCTTCTCCTGAAGGACTTCCTCGAGGACCTTTGGTATGAGCAGAAGAGCGAGTGGGAGGGGTTGGTATTGAGGGGAAAGAAGTCAAGCAGCGAAATGCCGCTCTGCCTCAGGGACAAGAACAAACTCGAGGAGAGGGACTGGGCTATTATTTCCTTATTTAACGAGGTCCTTCAACACTTCGAGCACGTCTTGATTACTCTCGAAGGCGACGGTCAGCAGCGCAAGCGGAAGGAAGGATACATTGGGGCATATGGGTGTCTGTGGGATACCCTGCTTGGCTATGAATACCTCCTTGGCAAAATGGAGGTATATAAGGCTGCTGCCCATCGATATCCCGATCCTGAGCACTTCAAGGTTAACATTAACCTCTGTTGGAAAAAGCTTGACAAGTACTACTCGCGACTTGACGAGACGCCGGTTTATTATGCCGCCATTGCACTTCACCCAGCGTATCGTTGGGGATATTTCGAGGACGTGTGGGCAGACCGCCCAGACTGGATCCAAACTGCAAAGTCCCTTGTAGAAGAACTATACCGGTCTCACTACGAGCCGCGAATTATCTCTCGAGATCGAGAACGCGGCGAGCCGGTCACGAAGAAGCGGCGCATATATCGGAATCCCTTTGACGAGTATCGTGAAGAATCTCGTCAGGCCCCGACTCTATTACAACCAGCTTCATCGATGACTACCTTGTTGCAAGCTGAGGACGCGGCTAGCAGTTCTACACATGCTGTTGGCGACGAATACAGCGATTGGTTCCGTGACGTCCACAAGTCCGACCAGAATATCCTAGATCCTATTAGCTATTGGTATGAGAGACGAGAAGAGTATCCACGTTTGTCACAAATGGCTCTCGATGTGCTCTCTGTCCTTCCTATGTCTGCTGATGTTGAGAGACTCTTCTCAACATGCGGTCGAATGGTTCGAGACGATCGTGCCAGGCTGGACGCTAGTACGATCGGGATGACACAGACGGTGAGATCATGGCATTGCGGAGGCTATATTAAGAGCACGGAGAAGCTCCTTGAGGATGTAAAGGTGCCAGGGACTGACCTGTTAGCTGAAATGAGCTTTGCGGAGGCCCGGGAGGCAACGGGTGGGAGGATCACGTGTACTGTACCTTTATAGCGTCCACGCATTTCCATTTCCACGTCCATCCATTCCACGGGCCCACTCTTAGCGTCCATTTCCATCCATTCCATCTCAGGTGGGCCTAAATGGACGTCCATCCATCCTACAAGAGGCTGCGTGGATGGAAATGGAATGGACCGCCAGCCTGCGTTCTCGCGAACCCAAAAGAT
>JAAOAN010000336.1:0-118365 GCA_013396205.1 Fusarium mundagurra | reverse complement strand
TCTGATAGGTATGGTCGTATGTCCTTGTTCAATGCTCTGTCGGCAACTATAGAGGCACTTGCAGTATGAAGAAACAAAACATCAAGAAGTCTCTGCTTCCAAGATCTGAGAGTAACTGGGCGTACTAGTTCGTCCGATCTTGGGCACCTCACCGGCTACTTGTTAGAGTCTGCTCTATGAAATGATTTCAAGCAGAACATGCCCATGCTCAAGGAAGAAAAGATCACATAAACTGACAAAGACGAAGGTTTGGGTGAATGATATAGGTCAAAGACTTGTTGTTCATAGTGGTTTGACAATAATCTGACTCAAGATCCGGTGAGCACTTCTGTAAACTATCAGCCTCCCAGCATAAAGCCATCTTTGATGACAACTGCCTGCAGTGCACTACTCTCCGGCTATCTCTTCAATCTGCAAGACTCTGCGCCATGCACCGAAACTCAGACTTCCCCTACGTGAGCGTCATGCCCCTGCCGTAAACTTTGGCATTTCATTTCAACTCTCACGAGCTCCGGAATAACTCTTCCTCGGCCCATCCCTCACCAACTTTAAGCACTTGAAGTGGGCTATCCAGGATCTCAAGGATGGGGCGCAATGTGTTCTTCTCCAAGACTGGGACCTGCGAGTTCGGCAAAGTCAACCTAGTTGTTCTTTCGATCGTGACGGGGCAAGGCCAGGGCTTGGTGTTCCTTCTATATGTCTTTGATAGTCAGGGTGACCGACTTCAGAATAGCACCTCGAACTGCGCATGGTGATCCGCGCCTGCTGTTCGGTCTATTGTCTACAGGTATCTGTCGCATCAGCTTGGTGTCATGCCAGATGAAAGAATGGCTTACCATTATGTGACTTGAATGTAATTGCAAAACGTAGAAACTGTGCGTGTTTCCTCTGCATCTTACTCAGGATAGACAGATGCTCTTGAGAACAAATTATCCCATGACCCCATTACCCACCGCTCATATTCGTCCCTTTCCTCTTGTGCCGACTTTTGTTCTCTCACTCTGGAGGCATCAATGTCATGTCTCATTCTCTTTGATGCGGGTGCAAAGCTAGGTGTTGACTGAGCCGAATCGTGATGCCCGTCTTGCCTTATCTCATTTTCAAGATCATGGAGTAGTAAGCGTTCGGCTTCCGTGACATTCAATCCATGAAGAACGTTTTCAGGGTCTCCATCATACTCGCTGGTCGAATCACTGGAGCATGGAGATGATTTGGAATGCTCTTCTTTCAAGTTTGGCGCAAACTGGTGAACAAACTGAACAGATGAGTCGCGATGGCTTGTGTGAGGTCGTTTTCTCTTTCGTTCGTCGGGAGGCTGCGACGATCGAAGTGAAGAATACATCGCCTCAATGTCGGAGGCTCGGATGTAAACGAGTGCAGGTACCAAGACGTCATGTGATGTATCTCTGAGAAAAGCTACATCTGATACATTCCAAAACGGAGTGTGAATAACAGCCACTGTTATTGGAGAAGCTGCCATTTTGGAGATACAATGAGGGGTTGGCTGGATGGGAAACTGTACGGCTGGGTACCCGAAGACCGATGCTCCAACCGAGATATAAGATCGGTTATGCCTTTGGTTGTTCTCATGGGTGGTTCAAGGGGCAATGATCTAAATGTTTGATGCAACTTGACTGGAACTTAGGTTTCGGTCCGAGGCGGTATTCACCGATGCACGTAGTTGTACCTCGGCGACTAGGGTCAGCCTTGCTAGTCAGCGCTATCCACTCGAGTCAGATGGCCATACCATGCTATCCGTACAGTGATTATTCACACCACACTACCTACGGGAGGTACAATAAAACATAATGCTGATAGGAGCTATGAGGAAACATTGACCGTAGTTGTTTAATTCGCATCTGTTGATAATGTCTTTCTCTGGACCGCAATTAGAACCCCGTATGTCACCCTTCAGAAAGCCACTAATAGCGACGCTAATTTAGGATGGTCAGTGATTGGGAACCCCTCCATATGGCAATGGATCTTTGAGGGCGATGAGCTCCTGTTAGGCCAATCTACTTCAGCGGATCCAGCACTATCTCAGACTCGCGGGTTTCATGACAGCGCCACAGGCGAATTCCTCTCATTCCATGACCTAAAGTCCATTGCTGTCATCGTCTCGACAATTCTGTATCTAGAATATGATGTCAAACCGGGCCAAAAGATTGCCATCATTGGGCAGAACTCCATCTGGTATCCTGTTGCGATGCTAGCTGCGAGCCGGCTAGGTGCTGTAGTCACGCTGTTACCACCTAGCTCATTGAAAGATGATCTGGTCTATTTTCTTGGAACGTCAAAGACGGCGCTTGTGTTTACTGACGATGGCGCCGTGGGTGAAGTCACGGCCGCCTGCAAAATGATCGGAATACCAGCAAAGAATGTTCTAAGATTAGATGGAGCTATGGACGAGACAAACAGCCTTCAGAATATCCGGCAGCGAGGAGACTCACTATACCCTTCGTCATACGCCAAATCGTGGGAACCGAAATACACCGAGGCGTCGCCATGCGCATTTCTTTCTTGGAGCTCTGGCACTACTGGAAAACCTAAAGCAGTAAGTCAAGCGCTTCAGCTATAGCCAATCGACCTTCCCAGACGAATGCGATGCTGATCTTGTTGGTCCTCAGGTCCAGATATCCCACGCCAATGTCATCAGCCAACTCCGTCAAATCAGCGCCTTCACTCCAGCCAACCGACGGCGGACAGTCTTGGGTGTTCTGCCATTTTATCATAGTAAGTTTAAGGGTCTTTGTGGATGACCTTGACTGACAGGCACAGTCACCGGCCTAGTCCATTTGCTTCATCTACCCATCGTTCTCGAGCAGCAAATGGTTATAATGGCAAAGTTCGATATGAAGCAGATGATGGATACCATTGTGGGGTTCAAATGCGATGAGCTGTGGCTTGTGCCTCGTAAGTCACCCATGTTCTTCGTCAAAAGGTCCTTTCAACTGACTTATCTAGCTCTGTTGATCAGATTGTTGAATGACAAAGTGGCCCAAGGATATGACTTATCATTTGTCAAACAATTCAACACCGGCGCAGCCCCGTTAGCTTATCAGGTGATCTCACAGCTTGCGAGAAAGTTCCCGGATGTCGCTGTCCGACAAGCCTGGGGCATGACAGAGACGACTTCCTGCTTGACGGTGACTCCGCCGGATCTGAGCACTTGGAGCAACGCCTCAAAGGTCGGCAAGTTGGTTCCAGGTACCGAAATACGTGTTGTAGATCCCGACACAGGAGACGATGTCCCAGCCGGAAGTGTTGGAGAGGTGAGAAACCCACTGTCATGACGGGTGTTAGTGCTGACTGTTTCTCTGGTAGATATGGGCGAAGGGCCCTCAAGTTACGATGGGTTACCTGGGTCGTCCTGAAGAAACGGCAGAATTGTATCTAGAAGATGGCTTCTTCAAGACCGGCGACCTTGGTTCAATCGACAACGAAGGGTTCATCACGATCCACGATCGGATCAAAGAGATGATAAAGGTCAGTCCCGCCTCCTCCTATACAGAGTTCCATGATCTGACCCTAATGGTCTAGGTACGAGGTCATGCTGTAGCTCCAGCTGAACTCGAAGACCTCCTTCACGGGCATCCCAAAGTCAAGGATGTGGCCATAATTGGCATCCCTGATGACTACTCTGGTGAGTCACCCAGGGCATTTATAGTACTTGCAGGCGGGGTCCATGCAGGGCCAGAGGTTGTGAAAGAATTCCAGGAGTTTGTTGCGACGAGAAAGGCGAAGCATAAACGCTTGAGTGGTGGTGTTGAGTTCATGGATCAGATTCCAAAGAGTCCTTCTGGCAAGATTCTGCGTCGGGTGCTGAAGGCGTCATGGAAAGAAAAGATGGAATCGCAGAGAGCGAAGCTCTAACTACAGACTACAGGATAGCCAGTTTCTTTCTTCTATCTTGTATGCATAATTCGGATATCTGCGCTCTTGGTGTTTGAGGGGTCACTTTTCGATACATAGCAGACATGATACTTACAAACCTCAAAGATCCTCGTAGCGTCGAAGCAGGCCCACGAACCCGATGACGACAAGTTGATTCATAGTCATATGGCGACTTTAGATGCTTAGATAAACCTATGATAAGCATCATTCGTTCGATGATTACTGCAGTCTCTACACTGGCGGAACATTGGGCTCTCCCTGGCCCTCATAGTACCGAATCCTCTGTTGCAAAATCTCAGCCATGACAGCTGGATGGGTACACACCCATAGCTTCCCCTCTGCGATCTGTTCCACGATGATACGACTCGCCTCATCAATACCCATTCCCTTCTCCCGCGCCATCTCAGCCATTGACCTTCGATGCTTCTCCCAAGCTGGGTCAACCGTTGATGTATCGTGCTGAGCACGGTCGAAAATACCAGTATTCAGTAGTCCTGGAATGACAGAGCTCACATGTATGGGTGTCTTTTGAGACCTCAATTCCACATGCAGTGCCTCGGTGAAAGCCTGTACGGCGTGTTTCGTGACGGCATAAGCCGATTGGCCTGGGATAGCGGTGAAAGCCCCAACGCTCGAAACGTTGGCGATCCAGCATTCCTTTCCGGAAGCCATCATGCAGGGTAGAAAGGCCCTAGCACCATGAATAGGGCCATGGATGTTAACATTCAAAGTCACCTCCCACCGAGAGCAAGATAATTCCCACAACGGACCTAGTGTCTCGATTGCCGCGTTGTTGATAAGCAGTCGAACATCTCCGTAATGAGTGTGGACGTATCCAGCCAGGGCATCCAGCTCATCAGGCCGCGATACGTCTACACCCCTCGCTTCTGCTTTCCCATTGGCGGCCCTAATTTCCGAAGCGACTTCCTCGGCGCGTTCGATGTCGATGTCGGCGATAATGACGGCCATTCCGAATGAGGCAATATGCCGAGCGAGACCGGACCCCAAACCACCTCCGGCCCCTGTTATCACTGCGACGCCGCTGTTGAATGCTTTCTCGGGGGTTTGAGGTGTCATGATGTTTGATCAATGAGCGAGATAAATGTAGTTGGTCATTGGAAGAATAGTAGCTTGAGGAGCCTTGGACACTTATACTCGAGAGTCTGGCAGATTGACATAGCAAGCTGACTCGAGCGATCCAAGCCTGCAGCGAGTCACCAGCGACGCAAGTTACCATGATTGAAGGACAACAAGTTCTTTAGCACACAGTACCGCGGAGATAGATCATCGTGATGCTTTCCAAGGCAACAGTGTGGGACAATCATGGACAAGTTCTTTAGCTGTTAGGTCTATCATCTAGTTGGCACAAATTCCATTGCAGTTCAACCGAATCAAGTAGACGGGCACTACTAAAAAAAAGCCGATCTACTTCAGCGCAATGCTACAAACGCATTTCTCTCCAATTCGGCAAAAAAAAAAAAAAAACTCCTGAACTCGTTCCAAATCATCCGTTCAAGCCCGGCACCATATCATCAAGGTCTGCTTGTGTAAGCTGAATTCAACTCGACTGCTGATGGTGCACTTACAATATGTCAAATCTTCACCCTTCGCCTCGCGCTGAGAAATACCATTGCCCATAAACGAAAACGGATTCGACTAGTTTTAATTAGCCATTAGCGCCTGAGACGCCATCTTACTCACATTGATGTACTTGATGTCGAAGTCTTCCCACCGTGGGTTAGCAATCATCTCCATGAAGTGAATACTTGATCCTGGCCAGACTGCAACGACTCGGCCAGACTTTCGGTCTTTGTCTACAGAAATCATAAATCAGTTTAGATGTCCGGGTCGCAGTGTTGGAGGTACATACACCAGCTCTGGCAAGATCCCGTCCAAACCAAGTCCTTGTGAACTTCTTGCACGTAATCATTGAACGCATCTTGGATCGGTTGCTTCACGTCCAGTGAGCGAATCTGGTCAGTTTGGATCTTGGTAATCGCTTGCACAATGTACTTGGCACTTTTCAAGGTACGTTCAGTATGGGATTCTCCGGGGATGCTACGGGGACATACCTCGACTCGATACAGGGGATGAGAGAGCCATTGGCGATAGGGCAGTTGGGCCCTAGCAATGCTAGTAGTTGTCAGTCTGTATTTCAAAGTGCACAAGCCACGGTCACTTACTGAAGTAATTGGGCAATCCCGCAATGGCCATTCCAAGGTAGGCCTCTGGACCTCTAGCCTTCCACATAGTACGTAGACTCACGCCATTCTTGCCGACGATGTTGAATCTGGAAGAGAAGGAGGTGTTGAATCCAGTTGCGCAGATAAGAGTATCGACTTCATGGGTATCACCATCGTCTGTCTCAATTCCCCTTTCTGTGATCCTACGAATGCCTGTTCTGATGACATTTACGTTGGGTTCCTGAATGGCTTTGAGATACGGCAGACTAGGAGTAAGTCGTCGACATCCGAGCTCCCAACTATTGCACATGGCTGTCAGTAACGATTGGCTTAGAAATAAGTGAATGCATACCTTGGAATGAGCTTCTCCCTCAGCTCTGGCGAGGCAATGGCTGAACTCATCATCTTTTCTGCCCACTACATCTCGGTTAGCAAGAATCTCCCAGCTGGCGCGTGTTGACATACCTGTCTCCCTTTCTCCTGTGCCTCTGAGTTCTTAATGCTAGCTGCAAAGTTCTCATTCATCTGTTGCTCGATTTGCTTTCTGAACGCCTTGTAATAGTCCGAGTCGTTATTGAACCGTTCGATATCCGCTTCAGTATCTAGCAACAGTTAATATCATGAAATTGAAGTGATCGTGGCTCCCTACATGGCGCGTTAAAGTTGGAGGATTCGATGCCGAACCCAACTGTCGGTAGAATGTATGTAGGTGATCGCACATAAACGTCGATCTTGTCGCATAACGGCTGGATAGTCGGGACTACCTGTATACTGCTTGCGCCAGATCCAATAATACCGACAGACGCGCCTTTAAGATCAATTTCGGGGTCCTGATCACTATTAGTCAAGGCTTTTGGATCAAGGAATATCTCATCTTACCCAAGCAGCTGTATGTATCAGCTTTCCTTTAAAGCTATGCAAGCCCTCGATATCAGGCCACTTCCAATCGTTCAAGATACCACCTGCGTTGATGAACACATGAGCATGATGATCTTCGACGAGAGCACCACTTTCAGGCGAGATGTTGCGCGCAACTTGAACACCCCAAAGCCCTGTATTGTCGTCCCACTCGGCGCTAATCACGCGGGAGTTGAACGTGATTTTGTTGTATAGATCATGCTTCTTTGCTACTGAGATGAAGTATTCGCCAATTTCCTCGGCAGGTGAAAAGCTATCATCGTCAGTAGAAAGATCAAATGGCCGTCAATTCGTTATTTCTTACTGTCGGGACCAATCCTTCTTGTAGTCAAACGAATACTGGTAGGCGTGGCTTGCAACGTCACACGCTGCGCCAGGGTACCTCGTCTCGAGCCATGTTCCTCCAACATCACCATTCTTCTCGAAGCATAGAATCTCAACGTGAGGCAGCTTCTTGAGCTCAATCAACGCTGCGATTCCTGAAGGGCCTGCACCCACGACGATGATTTTCAATGGCCTCTGTGATCTGTCGTGAAGTGGATGTTGACCATATCCTTGTTCGCTTGGAATTCTTGGTGCTTGAGTGCCATTGCTCTCATTGTTGCTTTGCGAGATAGTCATGATGGATGGGGCAATTCAAGATCAGAGACGAGCTGATTCAATGGACGTGCGTTGGACAAAATCACCGCTTCCTCAGCTAGAACAAGCCTTTTTCATCATCTTCATATCATGACCCAGAGCGTACTCGGCGTCATCTGACCCGGACTGACAGTACATAGCCGAAGGTAGGGTTACTGGGGGGAAGCCATGCAGGGTATAATGACACCGGGATGCGGGGGAATCTGTCGAGTCATTGAGTCGAGTCAGCCTAAATCCTCGGTTATAACACACCACTAAAACCATTTGAGGTTAGGCTTGAAATGATGGGAGAACAAACAGCGTGGGGTAGTCTATCGCGTAGCAATTGGCTTGGATGAGACTCCTTATCCTGGGAATAAGTCGATCTGATACTCATTCTGATTAAATATTTGCAGCTCATACCAAGGCGAGTCGCGGTCTGGAAGGAAGTGTGGAAAGATCCAGTGCCTGGTGAGGGCAGTCGAGATCAGGATACTGATAAGTCTTCACGGTATCAAAACGAAATCGTTGGACATCAAACTTGACACTGCAGGTTACTTCACCTTCCATTGTTATTTTGCCACGAAGCGGCATTATACAACGATCCAGCGAGACAGAACCTGGATTAGCAGTTTAGGTAGAGATTAATCTCCATAGAATTATTGATACATTTGATGCCAGCAAAACAATCAATCAAGGTACCTATACCTTTGGAAATTCTGCCCAAGCTTCACATCCCATTATTCGTACACCTCAAGATTCAAGACATGATTGTAAATAGCACTAGTTGAAGCCCATATTCTCCAACCTGCGCTGTAGGCTACAGGGCTAGCTCGCCTGAAAGCTGGGGGATCTGCGGGGTCCAGATCGATTCCGGGGCTTACAAGGACCCCGTTAGTCTAACTAATTCAGGGAACATGCTCTGAAGCGCAAAGAGGGGGAAGGGCTCCGATGGCAAATAATCTTTCTCTTGTTTCCATCACATGCACTACCTCAATTGACAGTCTCACACAGTAATTTCTATCGACAACGCCAATAGAAGTCTTTGAACTCTTTATTCTACTGCTTAGTTACTACAATCGATGCCGTCGCTTGTCGCAAACGAGGCCCTCAATATGACCGCCGACGCTGAATCGCGACGCGCAAAGAAGCGCCAAACAGACAGGAATGCGCAACGACAGCATCGGAAGCGGCAGAAGCAGTACATCGAAGGACTCGAGGCTCAGATATCTCTTCTTAAATCAGCCGGCAAGACTGAAGCATCTCAACTTGCTGCCCAGAACCTGCAATTACAAGATGAGGTTCATCTCCATACTCGCCTCAATTGAAGTGAAGTGGCTAATTCAGTCGGTAGCTCCAACAGATGCGCGGTCTCTGGGACGAGATGGAGAACATACTACAACGCCAACGCGACCTCAGATCAAACTCGATACTCAATGTTCCATTGGTCTGTTCTGATGGTAGTCCAACACCCAGCTACGATAGCAATAACGAGACGGATGCTTCGGCACGGGCATTTGGAGTGAGGTCCTCAAGCTTCAAGGACACCACCCAATTGCGCCTTACAGTGCAACCAGCACCTGCAGCCGGGGGTGACCACTTGCAATCCGCCAGACTCTCTGATCTGGATGGACTTATGCTTCACGACACAACATCGAGACACGACGATCTGATCCATTGTGACACATTGGATCTTCATGATAGCTCCCACCTACTAAGCACAGACGGTAATGAGATGGATGCGATTCTGGGAAATGACTTTCAACTGGCCAGTATGGATCATTCAGATGAAAGCGACAGAGCCACGACTGAACTCCCTCACTCGCAATCACTCACAGTCCAAAACAAAGACTCAGACCACTTCTCCACGATTGATTCGTCCCAGATACAGACGCCTCGGGGCCATGAACCTGAAACAGCCATGACCATGAGATGGATAACCAGCCCAAGCCATCTCCTCCGAGAAAACGACGAAATAGATCACTTCCCAGAAGTCGAGGCCAGCTCATCACACAACGACGAAAGTCAACGTACGCCAGATCCTCTCGATGGCTTCACAGAGTTATTCGATGCGTGCATGAAGCATAATCTCCCCGCCTTCCGCTCAAACATGCCCATGCTGATGTTTTCATCGGCGGCGAAGGACGTGTTATTGCATGAGATGATACAACGTGCTAGCCAGAACCCAGAGTCGATTGGACCGCCGGTGCTGATTGACTTTCTGGTTGATAATAAACAGAATTCGCTGTCAACTGATCTGAAGATGTATTTGGAGCCCGTACGGAAAACACGGCGGACGTCAGAGTATCTTGCGACATATTGGGTTTTGTATCTTTTATTAAGGGTATGCATCCCACTCACAGGTTTCGTACTGTCGTTAACGCGCAACAGTGGCAGATTGTTCGTAGTGAAGATGCATATCATAGCTTACCGCCTTGGCTTCGACCTACACCGCTACAGCTCGTCGTGCATCACCCAATGGCAGCTGATCTCATAGCATGGTAAGCGTTGCTCTCTCCGTGCTAGACTCCTCACTGACAGTTGCCAGGCCCGCGATAAGAGAAGGTCTGGTTCAGATGTCCATGTCAGATCCAGATCGCGTGTATGATGTTTCTACAGATATTGGAAAATATCTCACCGTCGAAATCTCAACGTCTGAGTCTGATCTCGTACATGACCCGCAGCAACTCGTCTCCAAGATATTGGATTTAAACAATTGGAAACTGGATAAGGAGTTCTTCAATCGTTATCCACAATGGAAGGGCAACACTACCTGATTACAATAGTTTAAATTTGAATAATTTAAAGATCCATAATCATTCTGAGAAGAGAGGCTTTGCTATATGTTCTGGATCCAAGTACCAAGCCAAATCTCCGCCATTTACTTCTGGCAACGTGAACCCATTACCCATAAACTCAAACCTATTACGGCTTCTGTACTGAATGTTGTAGTGCTCGTACCGAGGGTTCTCAAGCATCAACCGCCAGTGAACCAGAGATCCGGGATACTGCGCCGTGATCTTGCCATTCGGTCGACCTTGGTTGTACCACGAGCGACAACCAGCAGCCCAGACACTGTAACTTGCGTCAGCGAATCGAAGTCATCTGACACTTGTGAAGGGTTACTTACGTTCGTTTCAACCACTCATGAACATGTTCGTTGTACTCGTCTACAACCTCAGGCTTGACATCCAATGTGAGGATGTTCTCTGTTTGGATCTTCCTGATGACCTTGCAGATGTAGTTCTGCGCTGCTTCAAGGACCGTGATGAAGGATCCATGACCCGCAGGACAGTTTGGTCCCAACGAACCCACTGCATAACAATTAGCATCTAACATCGCCCGTATACTAAGCTGACTTACACATAAAGTTTGGAAAGCCACTCGCAGCAAGTGCAAGGTACGCAGCTGGATCATCCTTCCAGGCATCAGCAAGCGACGCATCATCGCGGCCGATGACGGGAAAATGTGGCTTGAAGCTGACGTTGAATCCCGTCGCGCAGATTATGACGTCTGCTTGATACTCTGTTCCATCGGCAACACGTAGACCGTTCTCGGTGAAAGACTCGATTTCGCCTTCGGCTAGTTCAACGTTGTCTTCGTGGAAAGACTCGAGAAATCCTTCAGCTGGACCGAGGCGACGACATCCCATGGGAAAGGTTGGGATAAGGCGTTGGGTCAATTTCTCGTCGTTCTTCAGAATCTTGGCCATTCTTTTAGCCACAAACTGCAGATATATGTTAGAACCTGGCAGTCTTGTGGACGGAGTATGCCTACCTCGCGGGCCATCTTCTGGTTCGGGTGATCGGCGATGTTATTTCGGAAACTCGTGTTGATCTTTGTCTCCATTTCTTTGCGATGCTCCAAGTACGCCTTTGGGTCTTCTGCAAATAGCTTCTTTTGCTCGTCGGTATCTAAAGCCCAGGTTAGACAAACCTGGAAACGAGATTTGCTCAACTCACAGACAAAGTTTCGTCCCTCTGAGTCCGTGTAGCCTTCCATCGGTAAACCAGGTCCAATCCATTGCGGCGTGCGATAGAATGAGATGACTTTCTTTGCCGTCGATTTAATGGCTGGCACGATTTGGATGGCAGAGGCGCCAGATCCAATGACGATCACAGTCTTGCCCTGTAGATCAAGATTGGTATCGTAGTCCGCTGAATGGGTGATGTGTCCACGGAAGGCTTCGCGGTTGGGAATATCGGGCCACTTCCAGGTATTCAAGATGCCAATGTTGGCGATCAAGAAGTCAACTCGGTCCTCAAAAGTTCGCTCTTGGCCATCAGCAGTCTCCGTCACTGTCAGGATCCATTGCCCGTTCGGCTCATCCCAAGTCGCTTTGTCGACGCGGTGAGATAGCTTGATGTAGTTATCCACATAGCCTTTCTCTCTGGCGAATGACTCATAATACGATTGAATCTCAGCCGCGGGAGAGTAGTACTTGGACCAATCTGCTTTTGGGTGGAATGGGTATTGATAGGCGGGCGAAGGAACATCGCAGCGGCATCCGGGGTACTTGTTGGCGTACCATACACCACCGGGCTTGGGGTATCCTGGAGAAATTGGAGATTAGATCATATTCGATTGACCTGGATGTATTCGGGGCCAGGCTTTTACTCACTCTCATAAACTACCAGATCAATGTCATTTCCAAATTCCTTCTCCTTCTTGTAACACATCATGATCCCAGAGGCTCCAGCCCCTATACATCCGACTCGGAGCTTCCTTGGCGCGCATAGGATATGCTCAGATACTTTGTAAGGAGCGTCATCGTCCCGAGTAATGGGCGTACCACCCACCCGGTTGTCAAAGGTAGTTGCGTAGCTGTTTCCGTTTGAGACTGTCATGTTGATGATTGAGTGAGTAGACAAGGATGAGTATGAAGAGACAGATTAGCTCAGATTGCGAAGAAACAGTTAAGAAATAAAGCACAGGGTCTTGGCAAGCAACGCTTTAACGCTTGACAATTCCAGATCTTCGGTTACTGGACCCCGCGTTGACAACCGCCAATGTTGACTCCATACCCCAGACTAAGCTAGCCCCCATGACTCTGAAGCTAGCACGGTTAGCACCCGCAACCCCGCAAAGCTGACTCTCGAGTCGAGTCAACATCCCCACGCGAGGGCGACTGTTCGCTATCGTGGCCTGTGCAGCAAATGACCCAGGACCGCTTCCCCATGGGGTTGATGCTGGTAGCTCTTCGATCTTTGGTAACCAACCAGGCCCATTGACCACTAGCACTGCACATCTGTGCTGTCTAGAACGCACAGTTTCATTATTGTGGCGTTTCGTGTTCAACTACAAAACCCCTTGTCAATAACGACAATCTTCACTCCCCTCGATCCTCACAGAAACTTGTTTTCTTTACAGGAATCAAGATCTCTCTTTGATTTATACCTCTTTTCGTCAGATAATTTGTCATGGATACTAAGAAGGAGGCTACGGCAATGACTACTGCTGAACACCTTGAGATGCAGCAGGCAGAGGACCATGCTGAAGCCGCTGCCAACCAAATCGCCTACGAAAAGACCCTCAGCTTCGCCCAGAGCGTTCGAGTCTTCTGGAGAAGCACTCTCTGGATCTTATACGTTCAGCTTGTTGTTTTCGGCTATGGTATAGACGGTATCATCGCGGGTAATCTGCTCGCGATCCCCAAGTTTCGGTTCGTACTCTCGCATCGGTTCATATACATATTTATACTGACTGGTACCAAGCGAGGACTATGGCACTACACTCACCCAAGGTGGCACGACCAGTTATATCATCCCTGCCACTTGGCAGAGTCTCTACGGCGGCGTGTCTCAGCTGGCAGCTGTTCTTGGGGCTGCTGTTACTGGATGGCTGGCTGATAAGATCGGTCGACGATACACCAACATGATCTTCTGTGCCATTTCTATCGTCGGGGTTGGT
Source organism: Fusarium mundagurra (assembly GCA_013396205.1). NCBI lineage: Eukaryota > Fungi > Ascomycota > Sordariomycetes > Hypocreales > Nectriaceae > Fusarium > Fusarium mundagurra. Next base: position 104,842 of record JAAOAN010000336.1, on the reverse strand, counting down.
CTTCAATACCACTCGACTCGCGACGGCTCTCTCCCAATCTTGACAGTTGGAAAAGCCATCAATGGTCTCTCCATCGGCGCATGGCTCATAATTGGACCCTTGTACGCTTCAGAGGTTGCTCCCCTGAAACTACGAGGTTGGCTCACAGCCATGACCAACTTCATCCAGTTCTGCGGTACTCTGCTCTTCACTGGAATCATGTATAAGCTTGGTCCCCGAAACGACGCCGACGCTTACATTGTCCCCTTTGCGTGCCAATGGATCATCCCTGCTATTGTTCTTCCTACCATCTGGCTCTGCCCCGAATCACCGGTTTGGTTGGTTCGGCTGGGCGCCGAGACGCCGCCGTCAAGTCCCTCGATCGTCTCCACGGCGATTCACGGGACATTGATAAGAAAGCCATCCTTGCTGTTATCGAGCAGACTATTCAGCATGAGCAGGACTACCGCTCTGAGACGTCATCTGTCTCTTACGCATCGTGCTTTCAAAAGCCTGATAGACAACGCACGCTTATCAGCATGTTTATCTATGGATGCCAGTACCTCAGCGGTATCATCTTTGTTCTCGGCTATCAGTCGTATTACTATCAACTAGCTGGCTTTGGTGCACAGATGTCCTTCTTGTTGAGCATGCTAAACAACTGCAGCATGTTTGTTGCCAACATCCTTTCTTGGCCTCTGCTGACTGTCGTTGGTCGCCGGCCTCTTATTGTGTGGGGGCAGTTTATCTGCGCCATCACGTTGTTCATTGTTGGTGGAGCTTCTTTGCCTGGCAGTCGGTCTACAAACCTCGTAACTATTGCATTCATGTTCGTCTGGGTAAGTCAACAATCCTCCCGCTCACCAACATATTTGTGCTAACGTGATTTCGACAGGGCTTCGTTTACCAGATCACCTTAGGTACGGTTGCATGGACCGTTGTGGCAGAGATCCCAACCTGGCGTCTTCGCTCACGAACCCAGGGCCTTTCCAACATCGTCCTCTGTATCGTTCAATGGTTGATCGGTTTCGTGTTCCCGTACATGTTCAACCCAGATGCCGGCAACCTTGGTGGTAAGGTTGGCTTCATTTTTGGTACTACCACTCTCATCGGGTTTGCTGGGTGCTGGGTTTGGCTTCCTGAGACCAAGAACCGAACTACTGCGGAGCTTGATGATCTCTACGCTGCCAAGATCAAGCCACGCCATTTCCACAAGACTCATCTGGGCGAGGCGGCAAGGTCTGATGATAAGACTGCCTAGGATGGATCGGATGCTGGTTGGGATAGGTTCTGGTTTCTAGCTACCTTAGGTTCTTCCTATATTGGTACTTTGTATTTAGCTTGGTTTAAACAATGAGCAATTATTTCGAGTATTATACGACTACAGACTGTTGCCTGCATTTCAATAAAACTCTGAGTTATCTCTAGTTTGAATCGTTGCAAGAGCTTCTAACTCTACCAAGTGTAAGCCAACGCGAATTGACAGGTATGAAAGGAGTCGACTTCGTGGTTTCATCGGGCTATCAGCCTACAAGTTCGTTGATCTCAGAAATGTAGCTGTTGGTTCCTTCAACTTTCTACGATTGGCAGCTCAAGTCTTTGACGCGCAATAGATCAATCATCAACCTCAATACATGTTTCGTTTCGATTCTTTCATAGGATCTTCTCAAAGTACAGCCTAATCCGTCCTCCTCTTCTCAGACTCCACATCTGTCAACAATCCAGTCAGCCTGCAAATGAATGCCAGAATACGCGTTGTCCTCCTCTTGTCCTCCCCGCGCCGCTGGCAGCCCAGGCTGTGTACTCCCAAAGTCAACCATACTCCAGACATGCCCTTTCTTAGGCTCCACGTGCATCTCAATGCTACTATAACCGCTCTGTAAGGACAATCAGTTTCAGAGTCACCACAAGCGCAAGTTGGGAAGACGTAATTTGCGGACGTTCTGAGCCAGCTTTTGTATGTCGGCGACAAAGAGCTCCAGCTCGCCGGCTACCAAGAGAGTATCCTTGGGCAGAATCTCCTTCCAGCCATCTAAGCAGTCGATGGGGTTCACATATTCATCCAAGGGCTTCCCATCTAGATATGCCTTGCGCCAACGGTCAAGAGCGCCCTTGTCGAGACAATCCTGGTTCGCATTCTGCCGATATGATTCCCCATTGTTTCGCAGATTGACCCAAGGGCTATTCAGGTAAGTTGCCACGGCATGTCCAGTTCCCCCTCGATTCTGCGTCAGTGGTGGAATACTCGGGTGAGGCTTGACAAAGTGTCGAAGTAGCCCAAGACAGAGATTGCCTCCAGCCGAGTCACCAACCAGGATGATGGGTATATTCCGACTGGCGATGTATTGATACGCTGAGACTACTTGTCTTAGGGCACCTGGGTAGGGATGCTCTGGGGCGAGATCGTACTCCGCGACAAACATGTCAGCTTTGAAGCCCCGGATTTGAAGTTCAACGCTCAACTGCAGCAGATACGGCATCACGGATCCTGGCGAGCCGCTGACAAAGCCGCCTCCGTACACGTAGAATATGATGTGTGTCGGATTGGGATATTTGACCAGATAATGCCCCCGACAGTCATCTCCTACGATCTGTTCTTGTTAGAATGTTGACATGATCGAACTTTTTACAGGTATGGTACCGTTTCGGCCGTGGCTTTCTCTTCGAGGAGAGTCGGGCAGTTCTGCAGCAGGGCATTCGCATCACATTGGCCAGAGCTGATAGCTCTGAATTGGTGAATCGATAGCGTAGATGACAACCTAGACGCAATTTTAGCACTGGAACATACACAAGATTAACAATTCTCACCATCGGATCGTGGCATTGGCGAGCATATGCTGTAGTGTCGGTTCTTGCTTTCCAAGTATCCGTGATATAAGGGCTCGTAGCCTGGTCCTAGGAATCACATAATCTAAACAAGAATTGTCAGTAGCCTATTCCCTTCATTGTGTATGCTCCAAGTTTGACTTACATTTTAATAGGATCAGATTCGCTGTCAATCTGGTATCTTCGAACATTGTGTTGAAGTCGGTCATGTTGTCACAAACTCTTTACTCGCAACACTCTTCGCACACCAAGAAGTGATTATGGTTAGTTCATCTGTTCCCTGGATTATCGTGCATCAATAAGTGGCTGATCTATCAAGGCCTCTCAAACCATCCTTGACCAAATGGGTCCATTGGGCGATTCATTCCACTGACTCGCTTACTGACTCAAGCCCGCCGAGGTCCCCTAAACCCGAGATTTAGCGGCATATTGACTCAACAGCGCGCTATCGGGCACTAAACAATCGGCCCCAGAGTGCGGGGAAATCTTGACTATAGAACAAGTCCGGCGAGCATGGTTGTCACCTACCATTCAATTAATTTCCGACCTCTACCAACGACAACTTACACTTGACCATGTCTCAAACAAGATTGACATCTCTTCAAGGCCGCGTTGCCATCGTGACTGTAGGTTTTCAACGTATGCTTGTATCTATGATGACACTGACAAGGCTCTTTACAGGGCGCAGGAGGCGGCCTCGGCAGAGAGTATGCTCTTCTGCTCGCATCATATGGCGCAAAGGTAGTCGTCAATGACTACGGTGGTTCTCTAAGCGGGCAGCGTGGCACTATATCTCGTGCGCAAACTGTCGTTGACGAGATCAAAGAAAAGGGTGGAGAGGCCATCGCAGATGGCCATGATATCTCTGTCCAGAGCGAGGTTCAAGAGCTTGTGCAGGATACACTAGCGGCGTACGGAACCATTCATATCCTTGTCAACAACGCAGGCACTGCTGGTGAAGCTAGCTCGCACGACAATGTAAACGTCCAATCTTTCCGCCGGACGTGGGAGATCGCCGCTTTGGGTACTGTCATGCTCATAGGTGCAGTGTATCCCACTATGGAGAAGCAGGGGTACGGGAGGATAGTCAATACCTCTTCTGACAGCCTTATCGGTATGGGAGCAGGTGGTGATGGCGGTTATGTGTCCAGCAAAGGCGCCACTTTTGGTTTGACCCGCGATCTCGGGCGCATGAGTCCCAAGCACGGTATCAAGATCAACGGCGTTCTCCCCTCAGCAGCATCGCGTATGTCGGACTTGTCGCCTGTGATCAAGAGGATTACGAGAGAATACTTCCACACGCATCTCGTGGCGGATTTTGTGGTGGCGCTGTGCAGCGCGGAGTGTCCCGTATCTGGAGAGCTGTTTAGTGTTGGTGGCGGAAGAGCCGCGAGAACGACGTTGGCTACGGTGCCTGGGCACTCTCGTTCGACGGGTCCGGAAGATTATTTGGCTCATTTTGATAAGGTCATTGGGACCACGGATGAGCTATTTGTTCCGAAGGATACGTTGGATTTGGTGTCTTATGCGATAAAGCAAGCAACGGGGACTGATATAGGGGTAATAACCTTAGATTAGTAGGCCTTCTGTACAGGTGGATATATGTATAACCTGGTGTATCTTTTGTGTCATAGCTAGATCATGTAAGTCTTTACTGTATGCATCAGAAAACCTTGAAGGCGAAACGTTGAGTGACGATGAGGTTATCAGATCACGAGGTTCGAGCCAAAAAGGTTGCTGATATTCTCAGCTCAAGATGATAAGTTCAAGAGAGGCTTCCGATTCAGTTTCGGCGTCTTTCTCAGGCCAATTTAGGTGAAAGATTTACTTAAATATAGTCTAATCTTCTTATACATATTTAATACTGTCAGTCATACCTATAAAACACCTATCTAGTCTTTTAAAGACTGGTGAATGCTGGGTAAAGAGACAAAGCTACCCTGAGGCTGACCTTGATGATCTAAAAACAGTTTAGTGGGGACCTGAAACACTGAGAATTCGTGCTTTGAGTGGTCAGTCTAAACTGTAGACGTCATAGCGCAAATCAAGGATGAGTCATCTGTTGTCGTCATCGTCAAGCTGATTGGTTCCTTGTTATCAACAAGGTCCACCGGATGCTACCACGGGGTTTTTCAGGCTCCAGTAGCATTGACAGCTCATCATGCTTAATAAATAAAAGACCCCGACCCCGAGTGGAGACACTTGAAAAATAAAACCAACCTCTTAATATTACCCGACCGACCGTGTCCAACCCTATTCACGCCGGCCTCAACCTCGATAGACATGACAAGAAGACAATACCTCATATCTACACTCAGGACAGAAATCGAGATTGCATGAGATAACCTAAATCAATGGCCATATGGCATCTATCGCCTAAATCGCGCTATAAACACGTGTCCCCACCCGTCCCCTCACTCACTTCATGAGCTCACTCTACCGACCCTCCACCAGAAGAGAAGCCCAAGCTGCCATGGCCAAGCTCACCGCCGCCGAGCGCGCCGCTCACGAGGAGGGGAATCTTCACATGCTGCGCGCTACCATCGAGCGCACTCTCTGGCATCTTGATCCGCGCAGTGAATTGGCCGCTCATCTGCGAGAGACCACCAAAGAAATCAGACGACATACCCTTGCGGGCTTACTACCAAAACCAAAACCAAAGTCACAACAGAAGTCATTACCATACTCAAAACAAGACGAACCAGAGGAACCAGAATTACCTCGGCTTCCTGTACCGCGGCAGCAATCACCAGCTCGTGAACCGCAAAAAGTCCCCACGAATGAGGGCAGCAGATATCAGCTGCGCGATAGGCAGGATCACGTGCCGATAATCGAACTTAGCTCTGACGTATCCTCAGAACTGTCAGACGAGCCCATTTACGATTTCGACCATGCGCCCGACCAAGGCGAGAGCGCATCGGCCAGCGACATGAGCACCTTGGCAAAGGAACACCAGAAGCCTAGTCGAGAATTACCAGTAGAAGAGACATCAGCCGAGGAGGAGGCGCTGACTCAAGAAATGCCGACGCATGAGTCTAGAAAGCGACCCGCCGAGGATGACGGCGAAGACGACGCGTCACCAGTCTCAAAACGCGTCAAAGGCTGGTTGACGCATATCACGGGCGGATACATGTAAATCTCGCTCTTATAAACGACGAGATCTGGACATCGATCACGTCACCATCACAGAATACCCTACCGCTACTACATTTGACTGCATTCTGGAAGTGCAGCATTAAAGCTTCGAGGCTTAGAGATGGAAAATCTGGTTCTTGGGGATAATGCGCAAGTTATACACGGTTTTACTGGAAAACAAGATGTAAAGGACTGCCAAGAGCTGTTTCGGACGGACTGGGGTTGGGAATTAGAAAACACCAGGAATGGCTATATCGTAAGATGGGGGAAGAGATTGAACGGAATACCCTTATGAGGCTTGGTAGATAGCTAATGTATTATTGGACTTTCAATGAATCGGTGGTTTGTCTGTTGTAATCGTGCCTTGGTCCCTCTGCTGCATGTCTGCATGCCTCCAATTCTTGGTGAGAAATCGCCAGTCCCAAAACACAGTTACAGTTTTCGCGCCGCCATGGAACTACATAATCATGTAATTATGCGGCACGACAGTTTGCTAATTTATTTCTAATACCCATTTCTGGCTTCGAGTCGAATAAGCACTAGGTAAAATCTCCAGGATGGTTTATTCCCAATGCGTCGGCGCTCGGAGCTCGGTCTTGGCTGTCAGCACCATCTGCTGACAGCTTCATCTCCGCCTGCAAACAACACTCAAGACATCTCAGGATCGGCGCTCGACAGTCTAATCCAATCAGCACAGCAGAAAAATCCAGTCCGGCATGTCTAGTCCCCTCATCACTCGGCGTAACGGCAAGAAGCAAGCATGCGAGCCTTGTCGGCGCCGAAAAGTAGCGTGCGACCACGGTTATCCTGTATGTCGCCGGTGCAGAAAACGGCCCAATGGCGAATCTGCGTGTTACTATGCATCGCCGCAACAAGCAGCGACCGCCTCTCGAGCGAGGCCTTCTCAGCGACAAGTGCCCGAAGGATCGGCCATGAACTCCGTGGTCACGGCACCTGCAGCCCAAACCAGGAACTTTGGGCCCGATGATGGGTTGTGGAGCTCACCTGCTGCGAGGCCACCGCAGGGCTTCTTTGGGCCTACAAGCTTCCCAGCGGCGTACCAAGAGACTGAGGCTTCTTTGGCTGCACGGGGACCCGTGGTGGCAGAGGCAGACATGCCTTCTTCACCAACTATTCCAGCTCCACCATCGGTGGCCGAGATACAGAGTATCGTGGATATGGACCAAGGGGCAAGTCAACTTGCTGTCAGAGTACTCCAGGCCTTACCCGAAAAACCTTCCAGGTATGAATCGAAAACTGATGTTAGCCTTGACGAGGACTGGTTGGCCAGTATTGGTGACAGACTCCTAACCAGTACCTGGGAGACATTCGGGTCTCACCTTAGCGACAGAGCAAATACAGCAAAGTTGCGCGAGATGGGGAGTAGAATATGTATCAACACACGAAAGACACTAAGAGAGGACCAGGATGACCCAAATGCATGGATTCAAAGCTTCTCGGGAGAGAATCTACGCTGGGAGACTGTTGGTGTTATCTTCCTATACACAGCTCTGAGCGAGCTGTCAGCTACGTCGAATGAAGATTCAAAGAGGATCATTCGCCAGTGCACTGAGTACTGTGCTTCGTGCATAACTCTTGCGAACATGGGCGGGAGCTCTGGGACGCTTATGCTGTTTCTGATGTATAAGCGATCTGTTCTTCATGCATGGATGCACGGTGAGACCAGTAAGTTTCCCAAACTCTATTTATGTACAGTTAAAACTAATTAGCGTAGGCTTGCCTTACTGGAAGTTTCATGCAGAGACAGTTGCAATGTTGACATTCTCCGGACTCCACGATAATCGAGCCAAGTCATCGCCGAACACGTCATCAGTACCTACCGAGATCCGCAGGCGCATTGGATGTCAAGTCTTCATAGTTGATAAGTTCCTGGCCACGTTTGTTGGACGACCGCCTCTTCTTACGAGGAGATTCTGCTCTATCAAGTCACCACTTGACCTCGAAGAATCCGCTTTGCTATCAGATAGAGAAACCTTCCAGAGGAAAACACAACTTCTTGATCAGGACGGCTGGAACACAGATGACCGTATCTACTCGAGCTCGCTTTTGCGTGTTCGCATGATGATTGCGCTGGCCAGAGACGAGATCCTCGAAGTAGTACTCGCTCAGGATGGCACTCACGGCATCACGGAAGTCATGTAAGCGAAGCCCTGTTATCAGATGCTTCTTTTTCTAATCGTTTCATTATGAACAGACAACTCAAAACTAAGCAACTTGATCTTTATGGGCAGCTTCCACAGCACCTAATCTGGAATCCTACAGCAGAGGAAATAAGCGAAATAGACCTTGATATCCGTTACCCAAGGCTACTGATAAGGTTGGACCATTTACTCAACATGTTCCTCGTCCAGCGGTTGTTCGTCAAACATGGCCATCCAAGAAATGAGCTTCTGCGAATTAGTTTCGAGATGGTCGTTTTGACGCTGAATTTTTGGGCCCAGAAGCACATCTGGGCTGCTTTACAAGGCAAATGTCGATGGATAGTAAGTCAGAAATACTCTACCTCTTATCGCAACAAAAACAGCCATCCGGGTCTAACACGCTCAGATCATGGGATACGCGACCCTCGCTGGAGCCGTCTTGTGCATGGAACTCATCGAACCCACCCCAGTGACAATGCCAGCGCACGATAGCATCGTTGCCGGTGAGACGTATTCTCGATCATCAATCATTCAACAGCTCAGTCTTCTGTTGGGATATCTCAAGACTTCATGTCCGTCGCAAACGCACTGTTCAGTTGCTCATAATGTGCGAGGTGTGATTAAGAAGGTCCTTGATCATATTCTGAATAATCCAGCTGCAACTCAACCTGTACCCGAGTTTGAAGGAATCGACTTTGCGGGTAGTTGGGATCATTTTTCGTATTTTAGTGCGTTGGATAATTTTGACTGGCTTATGGAGGAGCGCGGGATCGACGAGCAGTCTGGCATGCTATAATTACCATCAATCTGAATCTAGTCAGTCTACCGGAGTCTACTGTTGTCATTATGCTCATACTTTATTAACCCGTATCATAATGAATACATGGTTCTAGGAATTTGTAAGCACGTTGGCGGTCTTCGGTGCTCGGCTCTCGATCTCGGTGCTCAAAGCGGACTGCAACACCACTTCACTTGCCCCGACGCGATAGCACGCCCAGCAACGGCGCTTTTTGCACAGAGGCTCAGTCTCACTACCGAATATCTCCGAGCTGATAAATCAAGCGATGGGGACGAAATGGTATATATAAGAGTACAAGAGCACAGCTATCAGCGTCTCATCACAATACACAAACAATTCTCTGACACTCTCAGCATACCATCTCACATTTCGAATCTCTCTGAGAACATGCCTCTCTCCAAGACTTACAAAGCTGCATCTTTCGATGAGAGTGGCTCAAAGCTAGCCCTGAAAGAAGTCGAACTTCAACAACCTGGCCCGGGCTTCCTCTTGGTCAAAGTCCTTGCATGCGGCGTCTGTCACTCTGATTTATGGGTGCAAGAAGGTCGCTTTGGAGATTTATTTCCTCGTGTACCGGGTCATGAACTCGTTGGAGACGTCGTTGCTGTCGGTGATGGCGTGACTAGCTTCAAGACTGGTGAGCGTGTCGGTGGTGCCTGGCATGGCGGTAAGTCTCTGCGCACTCTTAAAATTGCCATGACGATTTGACTGAGATTTTGTGACAAGGCCACGATGGAACATGCCGTTCCTGTCAAACTGGATCATTCCAACTGTGCGACAACGGTGTCATTAACGGCGTGACCATGGATGGTGGTTACGCCGAATACGTCCTGCTTCACGCCGAAGCTGCCGTCCGAGTCCCCTCCGACGCAGACCCCGCTGAAGTAGCCCCCCTCCTCTGCGCTGGAGTCACCGTCTTCAATGCCATTCGCAGGATCGGCGTCCTTCAAGGTGGTCTCATCGCAGTCCAAGGTCTTGGAGGACTAGGCCATCTGGCGCTTCAGTACGCCTCCAAGATGGGATACACCGTTGTTGCCATGAGCGCCGGAAGCGAGAAGAAGGACTTTGCGATGAAGTTAGGCGCCCATCATTATATCGACTCCAGCAAAGAAGATCCCTGTGAGGCGCTGCAGAAACTCGGAGGGGCCAACATGATCTTGTCAACGGCCCCGAATGCAGAGGCAGTCAGTCCTCTCACAGGGGGACTTGCGGCTCTCGGTAAGCTGGTCGTTCTCTCACCTCTTGGACCTGTTGAGTTCAATACGGTCCACATGATCATGAAGAATCTCAGCGTGCATGGATGGAACACCGGACATCAGCAGGATTCGGAGGATGCTATCGCGTTTGCGCATACGCATGGTATCAAGTGTATCATTGAGAAGTTTGACTTTGCGACTCAGTACCGAGAGGCTTTTGAGAAGATGGAGAGTGGAAAAGTTCGCTTCAGGTCTGTTATGACCATGTAGATGCCTTCTGTTGGTCACTGTCTTCATTTCAAATGCGAAATGCGAAATGGCTTGCATCTCGGGTTTGAATTGCGGGGACGTTTTCGGGGATACAGTGCCGAGTTCGGAGCGACCGTCTTATCTCTACCACGAGACTCTATCAACTGCCGGTTCTAGAACCACTAGCTCCAGTGAAGGATCTCCCTTTAAACGAGGCATTTTAGATACTCAATCCTTATAGAATATCTAAATTTGTTCAACAATAACAGGCAAGTGATTGAGAACTATGTATTGGGAGACTACTGTGAAGCAGAAGAGGGAGGATCGCGATGGTGCTATCCAAAGCTGCGAGGCTCAGCTCCCCGCTGTGAGCGAAGAGAGCGTTGTCCCAGAACATGCCGATATTTCTACCCTTCTCGAACAATTGAGGACGGGAAAGATAACAGCAGAGAAACTGGTCTCTGTCACAATCCGCAGGTAAAATTCTCCTATTACTCTAAGCTATTTGCCATTGCTAACTATTTGCAGGGCCATCGCTTCACATAATGAGGTTCGCATACAGCCCATCCATCCGCGAATACGACTAACATACCTTAGACAAACAGCCTCAGTGAGCCTCTTTTCAAAAGCGCACTTGAACGCGCGAAATATCTCGACGAGTACTTCCGGAAACACCAGCAGCTCATTGGTCCTCTCCACGGCATCCCAGTCTCAGTAAAAGACCAGTTCAACGTCGCTGGTGTCGATACGACCCTGGGCTATGTCGGACGATCTTTCAAGCCCACCCGCGAAAATGCGGTCATGGTGACCATCCTGGAAAAGCTAGGTGCAGTCATCATAACAAAGACCGTTATCCCTCAGAGCATCATGTATGGTGAGACTGAAAGCCCTCTCTGGGGACTGACAACATATCCTGGCAGGCCCGAGCTTTCGCCAGGTGGTTCATCAGGGGGAGAGGCTACTCTGATGCGAATGTCTGGATCACTTGGGGGTTGGGCAACTGATATTGGAGGGTCGATTCGCGTTCCAAGCCACCTGTGCGGCCTTTTTGGGCTGAAGCCTTCATCTGGTCGGTTTTCATACTCTGGTGCAGCAAATTCTCATGAGGGACAGTCTCATGTTCCTTCATCAATTGGTCCCATGAGTCCATCGCTCCCGAACCTCATCGCTTTGACCAAAGAGTGTCTACTCGCAGAACCGTGGAAGCTTGACCCGAACGTCGTACCAATTCCATGGCGTCAGACAGATTTTGAGGGTGTGCAGGAACGAAAACTCACCATCGGCGTTATCCTCGACGATGGAGTCGTGCGACCTCATCCTGAAATCCAAGAAGCCGTCCGCCGTGCAGTGGCAATCTTCGAAAAGGCAGGACATAAAGTCGTTCCGTGGAGTACAGCAGACCACTCAAGCTGCATCGAGATTCAGGACCAGTTCTATCGTGCAGACGGTGGAGAGGATATCAAGACTGAAGTCGCTGTTGCAGGCGAGCCGATGATCGCCCATGTCGAGGCGCTCGTCAATTCGTCCAAACCGATATCAGTGTATGAATACTGGCAGCTCAACCGTCAAAAGACAGCAGCACAGGAGGCTTACAACAAGAAATGGACTACAACTGCTGGTCTAGAAGATGGAGAATGTGTCGACGTTATAATCAGTCCTGTGTCGCCGCATACAGCTGTTCCGCACAGGTCAAGCAGGTGGACTGGCTACGCCAAGATATGGAACTTTCTCGACTACACAGCTATGTCTTTTCCATTTGCGAAATTTGGAAGTCCTGAGGATTCAACGTCGTCTGATATATATGTCGCTGCAGCTGATGAAACGCGCCATAGCTATCTACATGATTATGCGCCGCGTAATGCAATTGATGAGTGGATACGGGGTCTCTACGATCCTGAAGCAATGAAAGGGCTTGACATTGGAGTACAGATCATCGGAAGGAGGTATGAAGAGGAAAAGGTGCTGGGCGTGGCATCATTGTTAGAGAAGCTCATCCGAGCTTCATAGAATTTAATGGCGGAAGAAACGGATACAGGGTGTTGACAGTATGAATAAATATTGAACAATAAACCATGGCAATTGCCTCACCACAGCACAGTGTTCTTATCACTCAACACTTCCAATATAGCAACAAAAACACCTAACAACGAACCGATGAAACCTTGAAACTTTGGACCTAAGGGATTTATGAGCCGCTAGGTTACATGTTTGGTTCATATTTCCGTCCTAGAGTTCTTACAGGGTAAGACTAAAGTCTATTTCAGCAATTACAGTTTACACGAGTAAGGATCCTGCTCGGAGATATTCATTTGATACGCCGCAAAAGTCCGAGAATAAAGTGATCTCCCACAAGCGAAAGTGTATCCTCGCGATTACGTTTTGATCGCCTTTACTACTGCAGCGGCTTCGTAACTCTATCAATCACGATCAACGATGATTCCGCTATCAGCGGAGAAATCCCGCGTCTTGAATGTCGCCATCTCTCCTAACCGCGATAGGAAACCCCCAAACCAACAGGCAAAAAGGTCCCCTCATCGACCTGCTCTATCAATCGACATACATACAGCATTAAAATTACGGATCAGGCAGCGGAGTCGCGGCACTTGGATAAAGGTCTCACGGGCTAACGTCCCGTATTCGATACCTGAGCCCGCGCGAGTGCAACGTTGACCCCTGCAGTTCCCCTGAGCGCCAAGGCTAGTATCTAGACGCTCATTCGATCAGCTAGCACGATCTTCCCTGCGCTAACTTCTATCTGGTAGGTCTGTTGATAAGAGCCAGGGAACTTCTGGTAATTGCTCTGGAACTTCTGGAGGTTCGCTTGAAAGCATTTATGGGCAGGTCATGCAGGTTTGAGTTTGTATCGCTGGGGGCATCACATGTTCCTGCATATACTCAGTGCTCGATCTGGACGGATGCAGATATTCCCAAAGCGGGCGGGACACTCCGTGTAGCATATATAACGTTGTGATAACGCCGTTGATCTGCCAAGGTCTTGTCTTCAACCACTCGCTCTGGTATTCCTGTCACTCTCTTGACTGCTCCACACTCTTTACTGCATTGTCTGTCATTCTTTACAAGTCACTCTTTATATCACACTACATACATTCATTATGGTCCGTCTAGGATTGACGGCTCTGCTTTTCGCAGGGCTGTCCGCTGCCGTTCAGGAGACTGAGCAGGGTACCGCTGTTACGCACGTCCCAGGTGCCTACATCTTCGAGTTCGAGGAGAACCACGTACGCATCTCACCACCAAGTTCCACTTCGCTGCTAATAGTAGTAGGATACTGCCAAGTTTTACAGAACTGCTGATGACAAGTACACCACGCGTGTCAAGTTCGACTATGACCTGTTCAAGGGCGTTTCTATCCAGTTTGACGATGTTTCTACCGCTGAGGATATGGCTACCAAGATGGCGGCTCTTCCCGCTGTCAAGAACATGTGGCCTGTCAAGGTCTACAGCATTCCTAAGCCTCGCATTGAGTGGACTGCTACGCCTGGCATGAAGGCTCCTCTCCAGAAGCGTGATCTGAATGATACTGTTGATACATTCTCACCCCACGTTCAGGTTCAGGTTGATAAGCTTCGAGAGAAGGGTATCACTGGCCATGGTATCAAGGTCGCTGTTGTCGACACTGGTGTAAGTCTTACTCTCTCAGGTTTAGACCTTGGCTGAATTTATTAGATTGACTACAAGCACCCTGCTCTCGGTGGTTGCTTCGGTAAAGCTTGTCTTGTTTCCTTCGGTACTGATCTCGTTGGTGATAAGTACGATGGTTTCAACGCCGTTTACCCCGATGATGATCCCATGGATTGCCAAGGCCACGGATCTCACGTCGCTGGCATCATTGCCGCCCAAGAGAACGAGTACGGTTTCACTGGTGCTGCTCCTGGAGTCACCCTCGGCGCCTACCGAGTCTTCGGCTGCTCCGGAGAAGCCGGTAACGACGTTCTCATTGCCGCTTTCAACCAAGCTTACCAGGATGGCGCTGACATCATCACTGCTTCTATCGGCGGTCCTAGCGGTTGGTCTGAGGAGCCCTGGGCTGTTGCTGTCTCCCGCATCGTCGAGAAGGGTGTCCCTTGCACTGTCTCTGCCGGTAACGACGGTGATGTCGGTATGTTCTACGCCAGCACTGCTGCCAACGGTAACAAGGTCATGGCTATCGCTTCCTACGATAACAGTGACTACGTCTCTCTTCTCAACATCTCTCACTACACCGTTGACAACAGCAGCAAGAAGATCGAATTTGGTTCTACTGCTGGTAGCCCTGCTGCTTGGGGCAACGTCACCCTCCCGCTTTGGGCTCCTAACCTGGATCCTACCACTCCCAACGGCGGCTGTGACGCTTACCCTGAGGATACTCCTGATCTTAGCAAGTACGTCGTCCTGGTCCGTCGTGGAAGCTGTACCTTTGTTCAGAAGGCCCAGAACGCTGCTAAGCATGGTGCCAAGTACTTCCTCATCTATAACAACGCTGCCGGCGGTGCTTCAGCCATCGATGTCTCCACCGTTGAGGGCATCGTTGCTGCTGGTATGGTCACCGCCAAGACTGGTGTCAAGTGGGTTGAGCTTCTCAAGGCTGGATCTACCGTCACTCTCGAGATGTCTGATGGTTCAGACGGAAAGCTCATTCTTGAGGAGAGCAAGAACAATGTTACCGGTGGCGCTGTGAGCACTTACTCTTCTTGGGGTCCTACCTGGGAACTCGATGTCAAGCCCCAGTTTGGCTCTCCTGGTGGAAACATCCTCTCGACATACCCTCTCAAGAAGGGTGGTTATGCTGTCCTTTCTGGAACCTCCATGGCTTGTCCCTTGGTTGCTGGAGTCATTGCCCTCATTGCTGAGGTCCGTGGTACTCTTGACCCTGAGGTCCTTGAGAACCTCCTTTCGTCTACTTCCAACCCTACTCTTTTCAACGACGGTGCCAAGTTCTATGATTACCTTGCTCCTGTGCCTCAACAGGGTGGTGGTTTGATCCAAGCCTATGACGCTGCTTACTCTACCCTCTTGCTGAGCCGCTCTAGCTTGGCTTTCAATGACACCGACCACTTCACCGAGGTTCTCAACTTCACCATTCACAACACTGGTAAGACCGACCTCGATCTGAGCATCTCTCACATTCCTACCAAGAGCGTCTACACTCTTGCCAAGGACAGCATCTATGCTTCTGAGTTCCCCAACGATGTTGCCGATGGCCACGCCAGCCTCAAGTTCAGCGAAGCCAAGGTCAGCGTTGGCGCTGGTGAATCTGTTACCATTGAGGTCATGCCTACTCCCCCCGAGGGTCTAGATGCCAAGCGTCTCGCACTTTGGTCCGGATACATCGCCATCAACGGAACTGATGTCTCACTGTCTCTTCCCTACCAAGGTCTCACCGGCTCTCTCCACGACTCCAAGGTTCTCGCCTCCGATGATACCTGGATCAGCAAGTCCAACGACAAAGACAAGCTCAACCCTGTTCCCGCCAACACTACCTTCGTCCTTCCCGTCAAGGGCCAGAACGCCACAGACGCGAAGCCCGCTCCTGCTCTTGCATGGAATCTCGCCCTCGGTTCCGCCAAGCTTGAGGCTGAACTGATTCTCGTCTCTGGCAACTCCACTGCCAAGAGCCTCGGAGCACCTGCTGGCTTCCCTACTTTGTGGAACCCCATGGGCAAGGGCAATGTTGTCTGGAATGGAAAGCTGGCTGATGGAGGTTATGCACCTGCTGGTAAGTACAAGGTTGCTTACAGGGCTCTGAGGATCTTCGGTGATGAGAAGAAGGAGAGCGATTGGGACAAGTCGGAGTCGCCCGTCTTTGGTGTGAGGTACCCTTGAGTATCATGATCGCTTGGAACTTTATGAAACGACTTTTATGTCAGTACGAACAGCGGTGGTGGATGAAATGTAGCTAGCAGTCATTTGACAGTATCATTCATTGATAATGGAATCTCTTTATGTCTTTACATTCTATCCTGTCTCAATGTCGCGACTCTCATTCTCCAATCTGTCTTATGTCGTAGTCATCAGATACCCGAGTCGTCCTGGAAGATATGGGCATTCCAATGGTTCGTATCATTCTTGAACCACTTATTCCAGTTATCACAGACCCTATTCACCTCCTTCATCTTCTCAGGATACTGATCCAGGATCCTATTCAGCAGCTTCTGTTGCTCTAGGATCTGGATAGCCAGGCCACTAGACGCATGCCATGCGATGTGGCAGTGGAACAGCCAAGAGCCAGGGTTGTCGGCTTTAAAGGCAACGACGAGATATCCTCCGGCGGGAAGAAGAGCCACGTCTCGGCGCGGAGGGTTGTCGAACTTGAGGGTCACATTTCCTGTGTCTAGGTCTGTGAAGTTGGTACCTTGCGCTAGGAGGGCAAAGTCGTGACCGTGGAGATGGAGCTGTTGTGCATTAGAGGAGGTCATTTGGAGGGATGAGATTGGCTTACAGGATGAGCAACAGGAGCAAAAGCTCTGTTGGGTTTGCTCTTCATCGGAGCTGGGGGCGCTGTGATGGCGATGTAAATCCATTTATCCTTCTTATCGTCAGGCACAACGAGATCAACAGCGTAGTCAGGATCCCAGGTGGTGTTCTTGAGGTTGAGGATGGTAGGGTTGGAGAAGTTCAACCAGAGAGGGTTCTCGCCAAAGGCCCACCATGTGAAGTTGTCCATCAGCTCAGGCCTGTGAGCAAACTTGGACAAACCGATATCGAATTGGCTCTTGGTATCTAACACGATAGAATTAGATAAATGAAGCAATGCTAGGGTCGACCGTGACTTACAGTTGATGTTAACCTTGTCGACATTCCACTCATAAACCGGGCTCAGTCGATCATAGGCCTCATCTCGGCATTCCAAAGAGTAATTCTCTCGGAATGTCGTTGGAACAAGTTTGCTCGATGCATTGTATCGCAGGATACCTTGACGTTCATCAGGTTCATTACCTGGCTCGAAGCCCTTGCAGCCAGTTGCTCCCACGGTTCGGACCCAGTAGTTTCCGTCGGGGTTTGCCGGCATCTTCGTAGTGTTGGTTGGGGTTGCATCAAGAACAATATGGTATCTCTGGCCTGTTCACCGACGTCAGTGAGAATGTTTCCAATGGGTTGTAGTGAGGGGACATGCTTACCGATTCCTAGAACGAGATGAGAGACCGAGTAAGGATGGATCGGCACAAAATCGGTCGACATAACAGTAAAGTTGTGATTATCGATACTGAAGATCCATGTTGTATCGACGGACGTGTTGATCACACGAAGAACATACTTCTTGCCCTGATAAATGTCAATGCTGGGATATCATCCAGTGTAATCGAGTAACTAACCTTGTCAACTGTCATGTTGAATCGCTCACGAGGGAAACTACCAGCAAAGTTGCCCACGCCATTGATCAAAACACCGTTCATCATTGGCCTCGTAGGGTTCGGTACAAGCTCCCTCTGCCACGACTGGAACGCACTGCGATGACTCCAATCAGTGATAAGAATTGGGTTTCGTCCCTCATCGAACGGCGCAGAGGATGGCCCATAAATAGTGATGGGACCAGCCAAGCCATCGGCATACTGCAGAGAATAATGGCTATGATACCACGATGTACCATATTGCACGGCACGGAAGGTGTAAGTATAACTGTCTCCGGGCGCAATTGGGCATTGGGTGACGCCGTTGACACCGTCCATCTCAAAGGTCTCAAGCTGTCGTAGACCGTGCCAGTGAATGGTTGTACCATTGTACTTGAGATGGTTGTGCACGGTGACTTTGATGAGATCGCCCCAGCAGGCTTGGATCCAAGGGCCGGGATACTTGCCATTGAAGACCTTGCCGAACGGGTTATCGACACCATCGCCATTGATGGATTGATCAGTGACATTAAGATGGTACTGGTTCAGTCAGAAAAAAAGACATCCCAGCGATGAGCCGCGACATACCTCTCTTGTTATTCCAATAGGCCAGAAATTCTCATAGTCTGTATTAATAGTGAAGTTCTGATCGTATGGGCCCTTCAGCCAACACGAACGATCGTCCTTAGTTGTGCATGGCTTCCAGCCTTTGAGGTCGGTGTAATTGCATGTGAAGACCTTGCCGTCCTGATCAGGACCACTTGGTGAGTCGAAATATGGGTAGTCAATCTCTGGTGTAGAGTGTCCGTGAGTAAAGGTCATGACATCTTGATGAGGTCCCTCGTCTGAGACGGAAGGGTAGTGAAATACCGCCACGAAGGACAAGACGACAGCCTTGCAGGCGTCTGTAATCCACATCTTTATTCAGTCTAATCAAGTATTGGTAACAATAGTATGGTGTATTTTAGTCAATTGACTTGGAAACAAAGCATCAATTACAGAGCTAGAACGACGAGTTCAAAGGAACGCGGGACCATGGGCGACTCTCTTTTTCACTCTCTCCACGAAAACTCTCTTGTCTCGTCACATATCCGCTTTCTGTACGTGACAAGCCACTTTGTTCAGCCGTTGTCCAACTCAACGCCGATCACGCCAATCATTACGCGCCGAGAATCAATACTTTGCGAAACTATCGTATTCCTCGCATGATGGCGTTGTCTTGAGGTTCCTCAGCGGGTGCGGGGAGATGCGCCACTTCCTTTAGTGCTGAGCTGAAATACCTTTAGCTTGCCTTGGCTAGAGAATCTGGTCTAGCGTCACAGGGGATTGAAGATGTTTTCAGGTCGCGGCGGCGCTGATGATACTCTTTTGGGAACGTTATTGAGAGCAGAGCGCACCGTGCGTCGTGCCGTGCCGTTCCGGGCCGTATGGTTCGCTGGGCGCGTTGGGTTGAGAGGAGTTTTGAGGCAGCTGTGTTGTATTCAGCCAGCCACGAGATGGACATGTCAGCAAGGGAGGGATAAGCGCGAGGGGATTTTGGACATTGGCGTCATGTCTCATTTTCTTTGCTTGTTGCACTGCTTCTGTCTTTTCGTCCACATTCCGACAATCCACTGTAATGACGGCATTGGCTTGAACTGCTGTTTTGTGATGATTTCTTGTGACACGTTCCTAATGCTTGAACCATAAGCCACGCCAACGCCTCAAGGGAGACGGTTTTGGAGTTAGTGGACTAGGCAGGGCAATAGATCAGCCACGAGTTTGGTGGCCATTCTAGACTTTCTGCACTAAGAATGAAACTATCTCAGCGCTGGCGTCAGTAGCTCTTCTCTATCTCGAGTGATTTCTATTTATTCAGCACAACTCCACCACCTAGCTACGTAGTCAATTGTACGATTTCCATCTATCAAAGCTATTGTTCTCTTCCCCGGAGTATCTTCAATTGCATTCAAAATGTCTCTAACAAAAGTCGTCAACGGCAGGGTCGTCACCAATACGAATGTCCGTACTCCTCACCATGTGCCTTCGTTGCTAATGCTTGACAGGTCAAACCCCCCACTGGATGGACCGTCAAATACGAAGACTTTGGCAGTGAAACTGAGTGGGGCGAAGATGGAGAGGTCGCAGACCTTGTCAGCGCTTATGGGATCTCCGGAGTGGTTAAGCCACTTTTCAGGACCCCATACAACAGCAATGAGGTCATTTTTGTGATTGAGATAAACGAGCAGTATTTCATTTACGATGGCCAGAGTGGATGGGTGCAGCGAATTGTTACGCCAACGGATTTGAAAGAGATTGTAGACTTTATCAATGACCAAGGATGGTTCCGGCTCGAGACTGAGAATCTTGACGCTTGATCGAAGTTGTGCGTTGTAGTTATATATGCATATCCATTAAATCTCAACTAGGGAGGTGCAATGCCATTGACTGAGGCATTTCATGAAGAGCACAGTGCATTTGAAATGGACAAGACAGTCTAAACAATTTATAACTGCCTCCTGGACTCTCGTGAGTGTTGTATTCTTCCACCAAATTCAAGAGTCCACCTGTTCTTGCTTCTCGTAGCTAGGGTATCTTCGCCATAGCCCTCATCGTATTTGTTCTGCTCAGTCGTCGCAGGGTAGACCAAAACATGATCCGCAGACTCGACCGAATTCACATGAAGAGTTGTAACCAGGAGCCACTTTGCTAGAGCATGGGGGAGGAACTTTGTTATGCCATTGCAGCTGCGACAGCATGGATGTGATCTATGAGACTGGTGCTTCGAGCTTCTTGACGTACCAGTTCGCCTAGAACGCTGCTACCATACAAGACCAACTGTCCAGTGGAGGACTTGCCGTTGGGTCGAAGTCAAGCTTCCATCTTCATCGGAGTTAACACGAGCGACATAGTGATAATTTGTTTTGAGTCTTGAGCAATGACATTGGTGGAGAAGATGTGTCTAGTGTTTTATACTTCCTGATGCCGCAGGACTATCTGAACTGTCAGCTTCTGAGCCTCTCACTGCTTCTTCAATATCTCACGAACACTCGAATGGTAACTCACATCGCTTACAGTCAATTGTCATCTGATAATTTATTTCGAGTGTTTCAGCCCCCACCGATCATAATGTCTAATGCGATACAGCTTGAGGGTTCGGGAAATTACCGGATTAGGAAATAAGCCGACATAACCAATATCCGGAACTTCATAAGTCAGAAGGATAGCAAGAAAGGCAACAGCCCGTCCAAATACACAAGATGGTTCTCTCATGAGAATGTGAGATCTGACTTCTTGCGGTAGCAGCTACATGATGGACCGGACGTGTGCAACGTCATGACTGATGTCTATCAGTAATGAGTCCATGCTATGGGTTCTGCTGTTACGTGATTTCGAGTGCTTCGATAAGCTCATTCAAATGAATAGCTACTCTGTGCATGATGTTTCCTCTCAGCGGGTTTTACGCTTACATTAGGTCAAGTCGTGGTTAGCCAATCGGACTACTCTGGTATGCAGTAGTAGTGGATGGATGACGGTCGAAGTTGTCGACAAGATACCAGGATTGTGTACAAGAGTACTGCAAACAATGGGTTGACATTGATGAGACAAGGAAGAGTTCCAACTTCCAACTATGTCTTGGGGGCATTGGCTTCTGATATGGCCTCATCATTAACTACAAAATATTCCATAGGTCATCTCATTCGTCAGATTCCATAAACACTCGCCAAGAACTAGTGATATCCAGTGCCTTACATATCTATGTCCTTGATTTGCTACCTACTCCTGTGCCTCTTGGCATGTACAGGGTCGCGTTCAGTTCAATGTCAAACGGAGTTAGCGCCTGTAAATCCGGATTAAGCCCGATCAGCATGACGCTTAGATTCAAGTTACAACTGCCATTGAATTGACGACCGACGTACAACCTCCATATCTCCAATACAATCTTACAGTTTTGATTCATTTAGTCGCATTGTCTCACCCTTATTAATAAACTGTCAGCACTTTAATTCAAGCTTACACGTCATGTCATGCTACGCAGACGCTCACAAGAACACCTCTGGCCCTGGCGATGCTCGCCCAACAGCCCTGCAGATTGTGCGGGACGAAGGTCTTGAGGGCGCTTTGACCGACAAAGTGTTTTTGATCACTGGTACTTCTGCGGGAATTGGTGTTGAGGTAGGCCGTGCTATTGCTGCCACTGGTGCCCGGGTTTTCCTGGCTGTGCGTGATCTAGAAAAAGGCAAGGCTGCGTGCTCTTCTTTCTTGAAACCTGGTCAAGTTGACTTAATACGTCTTGATACATCTGACATGTCCTCCGTTCGCGCATGCGCCGCTGAGTTCCTTGAGAAGTCACCTACCCTCAATGTCCTCATCAACAACGCCGCTATCATGGCGACACCTACACGCATCGAGACCAAGGATGGATTCGAGCAACAACTAGCCACCAACTATCTGGGCCACTTCCTCCTATTCTGGCTTCTCAAAGAGGCCCTCCTCAAAGGATCAACCCCAGAGTTCAACTCTCGCGTCGTCAACGTATCTTCCTCGGGCCATCACGCTTCAGAGATCATCTACGACGACTTCCAGCTCAAAGCCCCGGATGCATACAGTCCATTCAAAGCCTACGGTCAAAGCAAGCTCGCCCAGATCTACATGTCCAACTACATCGACCGTGTTTACGGCCCAAAGGGCCTTCACGCTACTAGCATCATGCCCGGTGGCATCGCTTCAAACCTCCAGAAGCATATGCCTGAGTCGGTTCTCAAGGACATGAAGGAGAATCCAAAGACGATCAAGTTTATGAAAAGTCCTGAGCAAGGTGCTGCGACTACTGTTCTGGCAGCAGTTGGCAAAGAATAAAGAGTGGGAGGGCAAAGGCGGGAAGTACCTTGAGGACTGTCGACCATCCAGGCCAGAGCCGTTAATCCCGGGTATGATGGGGCATAAGGATTACATATATGTTTCAGAGAAAGAGAACCGAACTTGGGAGCTTACTTTGGAGACTTTGGGTCTTGAGAGGACGTCTTAGGGAATGGACGGATGATGACCAAGGAGGTTTGTTGCGATGGAACCTGATGTTTGTAGATGCCACTCGATAACCTTTTTGGCACACAAGCATAATTGCCTCATTGCATTATTCTTGCTTGAAGCATTGCCGATCTCAAGATGCGGGTCGAGTTCTTTGGAACAATTGATTGTTTCCGAACCCCATTGAGACACTGTCTGTGCGTAAATGACGAATCTCGACGCGATTGGATGGCCCATGGTGAGACTTCATTTCAGCTCTGCTTGAACAGACTATCTTAGCCATTTCCAGAGTAATGGTATCTCGTCTTTTGTAGAGGTCTGTTCTCAGATCGACATGCGCCATTTAGTACGATCACTTTCAGCTAGCCACCAGAGTGCAGATCATTTCCTTTCCTTGTCAGGGTGTCTTGGATCACGGAATTTGGTGGAGCAAATGCCACTTTACGGTAGGTAGATATTGGGTTCATTATATTATTGATTTTAAATAAACTAACTGCTCTCTTCGCTCTTATCTATCTTACGCGCAAATAGCATCTACAGCTTGGTTAATCCAAAACTGGTTCGTAGGGTTAGGATCGTCCATGGTCTTTTGCGCAATCACCTTGAGATCATCCATCCTCAAATACTCATCAAGACCAATCTCCTCCTTCAAGAATGGGTTAAAACGAATATACTTTGTATCCTTGTGCTCATCTCTCTCATTCAGATGAGTCATGTGACGTGAAAAGTCCTTGCCCTTGGCATTGGTGTTGGTAGCAAAGTCCATGACCTTGGATGCTACTCCAACGACTTTGATCCAAGACTTCTTTGCCTTTCCTGGGCTGACGTAGCCGGTGCCGAGGCTGATAACGCACGAGATCTGGGGTGAGGGGTCTTTGGGGTCAACGAGCTCAAAGCGTGTGTACCAAAGCTGGTCAATTGGGTTATTGTTGAGGAGGCCGCCGTCCCAGAATACCAGCTCAGGCTTATCCTCTGGAAACTTCACTTCAGGGAAAAAGGTTGGGGCAGCAGATGTTGCACGTGCTGCGATACTGATGGTGAGCTTGTCACCGTGCTTGAGAAGAGCATCGTTGACTTTGGACTTGGTGTAGATGGTCTTGTCCTTGTAGGTACGCATCAACATAGACTCAGCTCTGTTCTGGGCAGTAGTACAGCAGAACCTGTCTGATGTCAGCGATGTATTAAAAAGGCCGGGGGACACTTACATCCGTGCGCCACCTTCGTGCTGAAGAGGGGCATTACCCTTCAGCTTCTTATCGTTCTCATCAAGGCCAAACTTCTCAACAACCTCATCAATAGCCTTGCTCATAGACCCAGCATCAAATCTGCTGTCCTGAACTAAAGCCTTGCTGTTGTTGAGGTACGATGAGCCAGGGATCCAACTGATATCCCAGCCGTAGATCTTGGGGCTAAAGATGGACTTGGCGATTCTGTCATATTCAGCAATGGTGTCATCAACACTCATGCGAAGGCGGAAGAGCATGATGCCCATGATACCGCCTGTGCTAGTACCGCCGGCAAGCTCGAAATAATCGGCGGGCAAGGGGATCTTGTCGAGTCCTTTCTTCTTTTGGACTCGAAGCATGAGCTCTCTGAGGATGACGAGACCCATGATACCTCGGACGCCACCGCCATCGAGCGAAAGGAGACGGAGTCCCTTGGGATGCTTGGTAGCGGTTGCGTATACCATTTTGATTTCTGACTACAAATGAATAAAATGAAAAGAAAAGAGCTGAGAAAGGTGGAGTACAGCTTAACTGTATAAATACTCAATGCAATTTCAGCTTTTCTTCTCTTTTCTCCTCTTGTCATCATGCCTGAATACACGTCACTGAGCTGAAACTATTGCTCTCTTCAGGGAGATCTTGTCCCGTTTGGGCTACTTGCCATAGCGGTCCGAGCACTAGAGCCAGCTGAACCGCCTTTAGCTTACTACTAGTCGCTGCGGGATATCGTTAGTTTTAGGCCTCATTCTGGATGGCTCTTCCGATGGCGTGAACTTGTAGGATGGGAAACGGCATGGTCATTCGTGTAGCATCAGCATGAGTGAGTTGAAATTGGGGGAAAGTTTTTACTAGCGCAGTGAACTATTCAAAGGTCACGTTGGTGGAGTGATTTTAGCGGCAATCGAGAAGAATACTCCTTACTGAAAAGCTTAGCGATCGACGTGAGGATGTGCAAGCCGCTTACGGCAGTTCCCACGTTATCATACTGCATTTGCAGCAGATACTGTCATCTGATAGCCTGCGTAGTAAGCAATACTTGCCATTAAACCGAAGATATCGCTGTAATTTTGTAGGTGGTTCGATAACTGAAATATGTCTGAATACATCCTTTCCTGCTGCATCGTCTTCCATAGTATTGCGTAGCTACTTCAATAATTATGAGAAACCAATTAAAATATCTAAAATTCATTTTGTAAATCGCTGCCAAGTCTCCTGAGTTGAGCAAAAGCGTCACCGACCCTGAAGCCATGTTGACAAGGATAAAGATAAGATAGGCGATAAGCTGATAACAGATGAGAATAAGATTACTCTGGCAACGCGTCACTCCGCCCTTTCTCACACGTCCAGCTCCGAAAAGGAGACACTCGATCGTTACGGCCACTTGCCCCATCAACAAATATGAAGCCCTCACTGCTAGTCTTCAATCCTAATGGAGACATGGATTTGATCCTTCGGCAATCGAGGGCACAGCGTATCCAAAAAGCTACACATGGATCGTCTTCCTCCGACGGTGCTAATGAGGAGCAATTCAAGAACATCTCTTCTTCTATTCAAACAATTAAAGATCTGAGAAACTTGAGATCGATGAATGAGCAAGGGCAACACATTGAATTACGCTACCGTGTGTCATCAGCCCACTTAGCGCTTGCCTCTCCAGTTTTCAAGGCGATGGCTGATAAATCATCTGCCACGATTGACTTGAGCAGTCGTAGCAAAAGCGGATTTAGGCTGTATGCTGAAGCGTTGCTCATCTTGCTCGACGTCATCCATGGACACCACAACAGCGTTCCAAAGGCGATGAGCCTAGAGTTATTGATTGAGCTATGGCGCCTTATCGATAGCCATAAGTGTCACGAAGCCGTGGAAATGTTTGCTAATCATTGGGTTGGCTCTGTCGTTGACAAGGACAAGATCAACGGATCCAATTTGAAAACAAACATGACTCGGCTTTATATCAGTTGGGTATTCGGCCAAGGCGAATACTTCGACTTGCTGGCTCGTACTATCTTAGAGTCCACCGCAGGGTCAATGCAGACAAGCCTGCCACTGCCGGCTACAATTCTAGGTATGTCGCAACGTCAGGAGGCTTGCGAAGAGTGACTGACACCATTTCAGAAGCACTAGCGCATAGGAGAGAGGCCATTGTAAACCGAGTCCTAGACAGGATTTATTGGTTACTAGAAGAGCTCTGGAGTGGTGAGTGCACGCGGGCAAACTGTTATGCCCGGGCGCTAGGGACACTTATGAAAAGCATGCGCAGCTTTGGTTTGGAGATACCAAGACCAGTCAACCGGCCTTTCAACGAAAAGAGCATCTTACAGTTGTATGATTTCACAACTCGCATCAAGTTGAGATCAGATCAACCATGGGATGACTGCAAATGGATAATGCTAAATGAACATTGGGATGACTGCGGACTTATAACATTAGAGAAAGGATTAAGGCGCTGGGAGAAGGAAATGTCTCAGACAGATATCTGCGATGGCGTGAGATTCAGGGATTTCAAAGTGGCCCAGTCCACGCAAGAGGGTAACGAACCGCGTCACAAGAGAAAAAGAGAGGCCAGTGGAATCACTACTAATACGAGAGTATGTACTGAGTCTCAGAATGGGCAGTTGTCACTTGAAGTTCGAGACTTGGCTGAGCTAGCTGCAAAGGCAATGAGTGACATTGTTTGGCAGGAGAAGTAATTGATCTCATCAATGAGTCATCAATCATGTACGCGTTATCGCCGTCTCAAAGTGGGAATGTAAGACAGTGTTGAGAGAACATGACCATGAGGCGGGGTACCACAGGACAAGACAACAAGACCAATAATAGCAACACATCGATGTAAGAAGATGCATACTCACATGAGACAAATTCGTTTGAGGCACGAAATCCCAGACTTTTACATACACGATATGCCGTATTCCGTGGGTCACGCGGCAAAAGGGTTCTTTCCCCGATGCTCAATGGGGTTACCGCCACTAACAAGTCTCAGCCGAAGCATCAATAGCGCAAGCTCACCTTTCCCCATTCAAGAATTGGCACATACGAGACTGCATATATTCGTTCCGTGCATGAAACTATAGGCTTTTAAACATTCACCGTGATGGCCATGTTTCATATGCGTCACTCGTCACTGTTCTAGACTGGGCTATGGAGGGGATGGTTGCGATACCCCTCATTGTGTAGAGAATGTATAGGCTCAGTATACGAAGTGTTGGACTTTCAGCTGTGGTCAGGCTCAACAACCTTTCTGGTTCTGCAGAGGTAGATTTGTGGTATCAATTGTGATATAAGAATAGGGCCTCTTCCTACTTCTCAAGGCTGCTCCCGAGATCCCCATATTGTTCGACATCTCTATCATTACTCCAAAATAAACACCATGGTCAGCGACGAGCAGATCGAGCATGAGCGTCGCCAACACGCCCGTGTCGGCTCATACTTCCTCGGCCCCCGCGCCGAGAACTTTGATCTTCTCAGTGAATTCTTCACCTATGTCTTGAACGAACAGAAAAACACGCGAGAGAATCTTTACAAAGATGACCCAGCTTTCATTACTCAAGACATGATCAAGACTGAGGAGTTCCAAGGTAGTATCGCTCAGCTCCGTGAAGATGTCAAGGATATCTCCAAGAAGCTGTCGACCAACTCCATTCCATTCTGGTCGCCGAGGTATAACGCTCATATGAACATGGATACTGCTATGCCTAGTATCATTGGATGTAAGTAGGCTTCGATGCAATGGCGAACCTTGCTGATGCGAGGGTGTAGATATGGCGGCAATGATGTATAACCCTAACAATGTTGCGACAGAGGCTAGTCCCTACACTACTGGCGTGGAGCGTCAGGTTGGAGAGGACCTTTGCCGCATGTTGGGCTATAGTTATGGTGTCGGTGGTGAAGACTCTGATGTTGAACCATGGGGTCACATTACCTGCGTCAGTAAAGCCTTGAAGTGTTATGATGGTGTCTAACAAGATTACAGGATGGTTCGGTCGCTAATCTTGAAGCCATCTGGGCGAGTAAGCCTATCATTCTCCCTATTATCACTCTGCTTGTCTGACTGATGATGCAGTTCGAAATCTCAAGTTCTACCCGCTCTCCCTGAAGCTCGCCATGGCCGAAGGCGCACCACTGAACTTCCTCACTAGCATTGAGCCGCCCTTCAAGGTCACCACCTGCAAAGGTGAAGAAAAGCCCTTCACCGAGTTGTCAACCTGGGAGCTTCTCAACCTGAAGCCCACCGCCATTCTCCAGATCCCTACTCGCTTGACTAGCGAATATGCCATCTCAGCCACCTTCCTCCAGACTGCTTTGCACGATTATCTGATTCAGACTGTTGGAAAGGAATATGTTGACCAGAAGTTTGGCATCACCAAGCCTGCCAAGTTCTTCGTCAGTGCTACGAAGCATTACTCTTGGCCAAAGGGTGGAGGTAAGTTACCAAATCTTGCATCGCAACAGCTCACACTGACAAACACACAGCCATTTCTGGTCTTGGCTCCGACAACTTCGTCGACATCGCTGTTGATGAAGAAGCCCGCATGGACATCTCCAGCCTCCGCGCGCATCTCGAGTCCTGCATCGAAGGCGATGATGAGTCTCAGTACACACCCGTCTTCGGTGGTGTTGTCATCATCGGATCAACTGAACATGGTGCCTGTGACCCGCTTCGTCAAGTCGTTGAGCTTCGCGAAGAATTCCAAGCTCGCGGCCTGTCATTCGCCATTCATTGCGATGCTGCGTGGGGAGGCTACTTCTCGTCCATGATTGAGCGCAGAATGTTCGCTCCCATTCCTGGTGGAGACTTGCCGTTTGTGCCCAAGTTGGCTATTCAGCCTTATACGAGGGAACAACTCGAATGTCTGCCTTTTGCTGATAGCATCACTATTGATCCTCACAAGTGAGCCCCAAAGGTAGCTATTAACATCTCGTTTACTAACCGTTGACAGGTCTGGTTACATCAACTATCCGGCTGGTGGTCTCTGTTACCGTGATCAGCGCATGCGCTATCTCATCACCTGGACTAGCCCGATTGTCTACCATCAAGGAGATGATAAGGGAAGCATGGGCGTATATGGTGTTGAGGGAAGCAAGCCTGGAGCTGCAGCAGTGGCCACTTGGTTGACTCACAAGACCCTCGGACTAGAGGTTGATGGATACGGCAGACTCCTTGGAGAAGCCATCTTCACTTGCACCAAGGTTTGTGTCACCAATAATCCCGAGAGCACCTATACTAACTCTCTCATAGTTGTACTGTCACTGGGCTACTTTGACCAAACCAGAAGATGACCTGATCGTTGTGCCACTTATCAGACTACCCATCGAGCGCAACGGTGGCTCAGCCGAGGATGTTGCGAAAGAAAAGGAACGCATCCGCACAAAGATCCTTGGAGTCAGCAATGAGGATCTTTTCAAGGATGAAGAGACTTGGGGGCTTCTTGAGACGCTCGGTGGCGATCTGATGATCAACGCTTTCGCTTGCAACTTCCGGATCAATGGCAAGCCCAACACCGATATCGTAAGTCACCTTACACCCTCATCTTGGCGTATATACTTACATGATGCAGGGAGAAGCCAACTACTTCAATCAGCGCATCTTCCA
This sequence comes from Fusarium mundagurra, assembly GCA_013396205.1. Lineage (NCBI taxonomy): Eukaryota > Fungi > Ascomycota > Sordariomycetes > Hypocreales > Nectriaceae > Fusarium > Fusarium mundagurra. Next base: position 75,342 of record JAAOAN010000336.1, on the reverse strand, counting down.
GCGTCTCTCCTACACCATTGAGGATGACAAGACGCCCATCTCCGATCGACCTCTGTTCCTGACCTCGTCGTCATTCGGTGAGAAGGCTTATGGCAAGTGTTTGACCAACTTCAAGCGACGCCTCGAACTCTCAAACGAGGAGCATCCTGCCCATGGAGATTTGACATTCTTGGTCAATGTTACGATGAGCCCTTGGCCTACGGACTCGCCATTCCTTGAGAGCTTGGTGACTTCATTTAGAAAGATTGCAGAGGAAGAGGTCCAAGTAAGTCTCGCAAGCCAAAACATTATATGAACTTGCACTAAAGCCAACAGCACGTCCTCACTCGTAACGTCGAGAAGCCAGATATTCACGGCTTCGTCGTTCAAGGTCATGACAAGATCTACCTCGTCCACATCCCCATGTTCAACATGGCCGCTCACCGGTGGCAAGTCATCATCACCGCTGAACTCCCCAGCGAAGTCAAAGAGCTCTATCAGAAGCTTCGCAAGGAGAACCCAGACAAGTTCTACACCATCGCCAACGTGGAGCCTGAGAAACTCGGTGATCTTCTTGAGTCAACTGGCGATGTTGAGTTCCGAATGGACGACGGCATTCCAGATGGTGACGCTGAACCTCTAGCCAAGTTTAAGCTTTCCAACATTAACGTTGTCGTCAAGCGATCCATGTCGTATGATGACTTGGACAAGAAGTACCCTGATAGAATGCCCTTCTATCTTTATGGAAGCAACGCGGAGGCTAATATCGACCATGTGCTGAGAACTTCACCTAATGCCCAGCTTAGCGGAGATCGCGTCAAGCTCAATCTCAACCCAGCATTGAGCGATGAGCAGCTTGGTAAGGGTGTAGTCGCTGTACTGGAAGACGTCTATGAGAATTCAATTCAGCCGCTGTAAGTCCTATCTTCTGTTGTTAGAGTTGTTCATGCTGACATTTTGCAGACCCCAAGAGGAGAATGATGAGGGAACCTTGGTCGTCAAGACTGATGCACCTGGACTGTCGCTTGTTGCCGACCACAAGCACAGGGTCTCGGTGTATAGCAACTACGATGACTTCCTTGGAGGGTCTAAGCCGATCGCGAGTGGTGACTTGAGCCTCACATCAAAGATCTTTGCTGATTGGGGAATGGTCAACATGGATTGAACATCAAGGTCATAAGTGCAAGTCATGGGAGATCTGTAATGATTGATAGCTAAATCTTATGACATTTTAACGATACATATCAGACCAAGACACAGAAGAATGCCAGTTAAGTTCAGCGCTTAGAAGTGTGGAGAAATCCGTATTAATTCCAATCATGACTTCTCTAAATGAACTACCAAGCGATGCATATAATAACTAAAACGAATATTGATCATCTCACTTCTTCACAGAGTCAGAACCCATCTCATAGACCGGCTCCTGCTCACGGGCCTCAGGACCAGCCATCTCATAAGCTGGCGCAGGTGTATGAAACGGCGGGGGCGATGGCTGCTGATTCCATCCCATGGGTGACGATGGTCCGACACTTGACATAGGCCCACTCATCGTCGATATACGAGCATCTGATGGCGCAGGAGATCCCGCCATGCTATGGTCAGGATAAGGCTGTGCAGCTGGTTGGAAGTGCTGTTGCTGAGGGTATGGGTTTTGGGTCATAGGGGCGGGAGGAGGAGCTTGCTGCTGAGCCATAACTGGTTGAGCTGGTGCTGGGGCCGGTTCGGGCTTGGACTTGCGTCGGCGCAGCAGGCAGACGACACCAAGACCGATGAGGCCGATGAGAGCGACACCACCGACTACGCCACCAACAATGGCACCGACAGGTGTTGATTTGCTCTTCTTTGTGGGCTTGGGCTCAGGAGCTTCAGAAGTAGTCGTTGTCTCTGTTTGTGTTTCCGTCTCGCTTGGCTGGTTGCTATCAGTGTTGGTAGTCGATAGTGACTCTGATGCGATGCCATCGCTGAGAGTTGTAGTGACGAAGTTGGCATTCTTCTGGCCTTGGTAGGTGAACTTGACGGATTGAACATTCTCGACAGACGTGGAAGCGCATCGATAGTCGAAGATACCACTTGGGTAGGCATACGTGCGGCAGAAAGGCGTGTCGGAGTTGGTACTACAAGGTCAGTCAGCTTTGAGACTCGAGACTGCGACAGTAATAACTCACCATAAGAGATTGAAGGTGTTGCTCTGACAAACGTCATTGCATTGACTTGGGTCAACAGCTTTGGTCGACTCAACGCAAGCGACGTAAATCTCGGATGCGCAGGCGACAAGACCAACACCACTCGAAGCAGCCCATGAACACATGCGATCATTCTCACAGGTGACTGCAGCGCCTGGTTGTCCAGACAAGTATCCGCATGTCTTATCGGGCGCGATGGTAACTTTCAAAGGCTCACTCGATGAATCTGCTTGTCGCACACGTAATCCCTCACCGCCGACAAGCAGCTTGAGTTCATCGAGGATACCGATTGGTGAGGCAGTTATGGTCGGTGCCGGTATGTCGCGGGCGTGATTCCTCTGGGCAGCGCGAGCAACGTCCATCGCGTTAGCTGCCTGGAGCATAGCTCCAAGCAGAAGAGCCTGTGAAGTCGACCGCATGATGAACCTGCAGGCCAAAACTGAGAAAACTGCTACTAAGAATGTAAAGGAAAAAGAGATGCCCGAGGAAACAAACCAAGCAGAAAAGAGAGGCGACTCGATTGCAGGAAACAATTATTATGAGGAGCGAACATGCGGCTTAGCTGATTCCCCCCCTGGGCAGATCAAAACGCCACCGGAGGGCCAGAACCAATATTGTGTGACATGGCTTGCAGAAGCTGAAGCCAACATACCAAGGGTCACCTCAGCCGCACCCATTCACGGTGAGTGTGAGCAATTTCCGGCTCAGAACGGAGCTAATTACGCTGAGAGGGGAGAATTAGACGAGGGTTGTGAGTCCAAAAATAGCGAAAGTTGCGATACATCAGAAGATTTGATGAGATTTATTCCGATGAGGGGAATGCAGGGGACCATCACGACCTGGAGAGAGGGTTCAATTGCTTCAAGACGTTGTTGGTACGGCAAGATAAATATCACTGACCCCGCTACTCAATTGATGCGGAGGCATTGTTCCGCAATGTGGTACACGACGGCACCACAAAAGCACCCGTTGGTGGCATCCATGGACCGTTACTCGAGCACTGCCCTCTACCATTCCGCATTCGCTTCATCTTCATCGCAAGCCAACAACAATTTATCCCAAGCCCAGACCGAATAAAGAAAGAAAAACAGCAGAATGAGGCATATGATAACAGTGGCGAGCCAGAGACCATCCACAGATTGCCCGTCCCTTGCTTATCGTCGCACAGCTTCCCCTAAACAGCACCCCTGCTTCTATACGAGATCCCCCCCGCAGTGTAACACAACCCCAGCTCAATTGGGCTTGACCTCCCAAGACCGCTGTTTCGCAAAAAATAAGCAATGCGCCGTTTTCATTTCGGCGAATATGTTTAAAGTCAGCCCTGTGATGTCTCATTGGCTTGGCGTCGGGAGCTGAAAGATTTGGGCGCTATGATTTGGGACTATTGGTCTTGGCAACAGTCACTGCCCCCGGAAATGAGCCTTGTAAGGCTCTCGCTCTCAGTATCTCAAGTTGGGAGTGGTGACGTCGCGGTAGGTAATGGATCTTGGATGAGTTGCTACGGAGAAGCCGGGCGGGGGATCGAGAAGAGGATATGTAGCCAAGAGGTGAGGCTCTGTAAAGACCAGAGATCCTGCGATTGCATGGCGCAGAGAGCAGCTCTGTGTTGGCGATGGTGGTCTAGATGCGTCTGTAGTGATCCTTGCCGCTAAATTGAGGGGTTGAAACGCCACGTCTGGCACACATCACAGGCAGACAATTAACAAGTGATTGCTTCAACTTCTCGTTCAGCAACATTGACGACTACGTTACTTTAAAAACTAAAAACCTCACTTTCTTGCTAATGAATCGACCATAAAGGGCTTTGTATAATGATGGAAGAATCACTGAAGCCGACCAAGTCACGCAGATTGAGGTTTGTGCATAACATGCATAATTCTTATACTAACGATGTAGGACTTTGTGCACACAAGAACTTCTGTCAGCAAATACTGGCCTGTGATACGAGCAACCAACATGATGACACCACTTGTCTCTGGTTACCTTACTTTATTTCCGTGAGCCGAGGCATTCGCCAAGTTCAATAAACGCATCTCCAAAATAGACACACATCTCATCTGTATCATGGCCATCCTATCCGACTTGCCCGACGAGACTCTCCACAGAGTTCTCGAATTCGCCACAACTGACCGCCCGTCTCTTGAAAACGCCAGCCTCGTCAACAGCCGCTTCAACAGAATCGTCTTTCCTCTCCTCGTGCGCCAATGGAACAACAGCCAAGAATGTCTTGAGCCCTCCATCGAGAGACTTGCCCTTCATCTTCTTCGAAACCCTGATCGTCGACGGCACGTGGAGAGGCTGGACTTTGGATATCTTCGGCCCAAGCACGATCATGATCCCGACGCAGTTGAGTTGAGTCCCGAGAGTCGAGCTTCTCTTGCATATGCTGCTGAGGAGGAGTTTCAAGAATGCAGTTTTCTCTCGACTCACGTTGCCCATCGCATACGCCTTGGGTGCGAGGATGCAATCGCCGTGTTGATCTTGTTGTGGTGTACGAGGTTAACCCATCTGAACATCACAATACCATCGTTTTATCCTGACTTACGAAAAAATTTTATGCCTTTGCTTTACATGAAGGAGGCTATTCACCGATTGCTCGATGAACCGACAGAAATGGCAACACAGCTGCCCATTAGCCAAATTCGTCATGTTACCTTGCAACCCTGGAACAGCGAGGAAGTTTTCGGCATGGCTTATGCTAGGTCGTTTCTGTACCTTCCTTGTATTCAGACGCTCTGTGCTTATGGGTTAATTGATGATCGGGATGAAGAGTCAGGTAGGGTAGATAGCAACCCTGACTGGACATGTTTTGATAGTTACGTGCTCCCTTTCCCAGTTTCGACATCACCAATCACGGAATTGACCATCGTGGGATGTTTACGATCTGGAGTCCCAGAGTTCATCACTGCATGTCGCGCCCTCACAAAGCTCAACGTTCGTGTCGACCATGGGCTGGATATGTACGGTTTTCCGGACCAAAAAGAGCTAGCAGAGGCTGTTAGGAGACACAAAGATTCCTTAGAAGACCTGGACCTCGACATTAGTATCCCGGAATCCCCCAACCCAGACCCTGTTTTGGAGGAAGTCTATTCACAAATATCACACATCCATACTCTTGCGGTCCATATCGTCGACTTCTTCGAGGGTGGCTGGTCCGAAGAAACTGAGAACTGTATCAAGGTCGTTCTTGATAGGATACCTAAAGATATACAGGTTCTCAAGCCTCGTTCCCAGAAATTCATTGAGAACTGGGTCAGTAGTAGCAATGACGTGTTTCTTGAGCCGTACCTGGAGGGTGTCATAGAACTACTTGAAGAAGCTGGACCACGGGGGCGGTTTAGCAAGTTGAGAGTCCTGGATCTCTCGGAAGCCTTTGTGGATGACCCGATTATGTTTGATATCAAGAGGATTAAGCAGTTGGCTACTTCTAGAGGGGTCGAACTTTTGTTGCATGACTGAAGAACAGCTATCACTCTGGAAAGAGATATAACTAGTTTGAGATGATAATGAACACTTGGACTCTTACATCACCTGCTATCTCTGCCACTTTTTGCTTGTGAATGTCAAGAAAATCCCAGTTTCCGCGTTCATTTCTGTCTGCATGATGTGATCCTCAATACCGAGAGCTGGTTCAGTGAGTACTTGCTGCACTGGACGCGCGTCTTGGCTGCAGCTGTAAGCAGCCCTGATATCTCTTGCGTCTTATATTGGTGCCACGTATGAACGTGGGATCCACAGGTTTGGCAAGGTCAACCAATAGTACTCCATGAGGCCTGTAACTCAGGTCTCGGCCATACTCTGTAGGACCTCTGGAGTTGCCCATGCGTCAGTTTGTTCTTCCCCCCAGCTTCCCCAGTTTCTGCAAAACGATCAAATTTAGTTGACCCTCCCTCTGGGCTGTGATCCAATTTCCCATGCTTATAATTATTGCCTATCGGGCTTATAACTTTCACAACGCCTCCTCATTGTTGCGGCGCTAATAAAAGCCTCTATATTCTGTGACTCATCCACTTGGTAGACATAGTTATGATGGCAGAAAGCAAAGGGCTCTGCAGTATCTGCTGCGACGCGGACTTCCACGGCATGTTCACAGGCCGCGATTATGGCAATTACCCTAATGGGTTCAACCCCTACCGGGCCGATCTCGACGTTGAAAAACAGGTCCCGAGAACCTGGAAACACATCAGAATGAATGAAAAGTCCTGCGCCTTTTGCAAGTTGACTTTCCATCAGATACAGGCGTTTCGGACGATAACCCGCAACCCAACCCGTTTACACATACCCGATCCATTCCCAGATGCAGGAGAAGATGAGATGGTGATCGCGGCGGTCGAGATAGGAACAGGCATGTTTGACGGCGAGTTTACACAGTGTATTGGCTTCCATAACGATACATATCGGCATCCCAGCCATGCATCGCTGATGATTCGTGGTCTTCAGCTGTGTTCTCCGGAGCCCTCTCCTACTGCGGCTTGGGATCGCGCACGTCAAGCCAAGAAACAAGCTGAATTAGGATCGGGACTCGACGCAAACAGGGAACTAAACATTGAATTTGGGAGCTGTTTCGGCGGGAGGCTTGTCGGCACGGACGTTGACTTTGAACTTTGTAAAACCTGGCTAGGTCTCTGTAATGACCAGCACGAGGAGTGCAGGGAGTACAAGCCAGTGGGCTTGGTAACTCGTCCAAACAGGCTTATCGACGTTCAGAATAACTGCATTGTCTCTGGATCGTCTTCATCCGATGGTTACGCTGCCTTGAGCTACGTCTGGGGTGGTGGTACTCCTGGTACCCAACTGAAGACCTCAAACGAACAAGAGCTCCGACAGCCAAGGAGTCTGTCCGCTCCAGGCATAGTTCTGGGCGACACCATTACTGATGCCATGGAGTTCTGTCGTCAGATCGGTCTCCGCTTTCTATGGGTCGATCAATTATGCATCCCCCAAAAACCGGGCTCGGTCGACCCTGAGATCCACCACATGGCGTCAATCTACTCCGGAGCAGCTTGTACTTTGGTCGCCTTGAGCGGCACTTCATTTTCAGACCCCCTTCCAGGGGTACGGTCGGGCACAAGACGTCCAGAGCCACAACACCAGGCTACCATAGATGGTTTGAGTCTCATGACATGTTATCCATCACTCTTCACCGAGATTGAGAGCTCAGTCTGGTTCAGTCGCGGCTGGACATTTCAAGAAGCAGCATTTTCGAGACGGATCTTTTTCTTCACGACGTCACAACTCTTTTTCCTATGCCGAGAGACGATGTACTGCGAGGAAAGTGTCTGGGAAGTACCAGGAGGTAGATCTATTGCTTCTTCGGCGAACACCCGAACTCAAGAGGCGGGGAGGATACATGACCTGATGCTTCTCCACCCCTCAGCTGGTTCCTACCCTGATGGAATATACTACAGAAGTGTCGAAGAATATACCAAACGGACGCTGGGCTATCCTCAAGATATCCTAAATGCGTGGGCTGCCATGATCCAGTGGATGGAGGAAGATGATAGGTGGGGGGCAGCCTGCAGTTTTGGTCTTCCACTGGACCGGTTTGGGCTCGGATTAGGATGGCAATCACTTCAAGGCCACGATCCCGATCCTAGCAACAGGCGAGCCGGATTCCCCAGCTGGAGCTGGGCAAGCTCCCAGGGTCCAGTCAAATGGCATCTTAAGGTACCAAATGATGCACTGATTCTTGGTGGTGGAGGACGAGAAGATGATTGGGGTGGGTCCGGCATCGTTCAAGAAACAGACATTGACATTGCGTTGCGCGAAAGATATAATAGATGTCTCTCACCAGTACGCATATCTCAAATCCCCTTCGAGCCGCACAATCCCATCCTGGAGTTCAAAACCTCAGCTGCTCATATTACTGTGGCCAGAAAGCCCGATGGCTGGGGTGAGCTACCGACCTTTGATATAATAGGGAACGACGGGCATCCGATTGGAAGTCTTCAGTGTGATACTGGCTGGCGTGACAAACAACCAGACAAACTAGAGTTTATCGTCTTTGCCTTTGCCAAACTGACAGACCCTGAGCCTCCACAGTACTCCGGATATGCCGCCGGTTGTGGAACGAGTCGACTTACGGCAGAGATGAGCGGTCGCCTGTTTTCCGATCAATACAGTTATGACGCTGCTGTGTCTCGGTGGCAGGATCTTTGCTCGAGGGAGAGATTTGTACTTGATTTAATGTGTATCTCCAGAGGAGACGACGGCCTCGCTCGAAGGGTTCAGGTTTGCCATGGTATATCATTGGATCAGTGGCTGGAGTTGGAGCCCGAGGAAGTGGTAGCCAGACTCGGATGAACACGTAGCGAAGTTGTTACTTGTTGAATCTCGCGGTATCATCCGCAGTTGCGCAGATCATCTACGATCTTGTCCTTATTATTTGCCAAGGTGATGCGTAGCTCAATAAAGAGTAATTCACTCTTGGCCTCGTTCAGCCAGCAAATCACTATTCAAGAAAAGCCCCAGGACACAGAATTACCCGATGGATTCACTGCAACGCTGGTGGGTCTGTTGGTTGGGTCTCTCGCTGTGCCCGTGATATGCATGGGATTATGTTGCTCAACCAGGCAGTATTATATGATGGCACATGAGGTTTTTTCTTCATTCCTGCCTATCCGGAGCCGAACTCCGAGAAGCACCTGACTGTTCATGGCTTTATTGCTGTCCTTTCTCAAGTCGACACCTTTCTCCATTTCACTGTCGCTCAACAACTATCTGCTACGTATTACCAGCCAACAGACGCATTAGATGATGTCGGCGCCTACTCAAGAGCCACATGAGGCGTTGGTATAGATATACCTTATCGACTTCGCTGTATGATACTGACCTTTCTGAACAGGCCGCTGATACCTTTGACGACAGCGACTCGACTTTCTCAGGCATAAGTTCAGCGGCGAGCTTCCCAATGGCACAACTTAGTATGCGTGATATTGCCCCGAGAATTAGAGCTAAACAACCACAGACAGACTCAGAAAGTCTAGAGTCACTTCGATCAAGCGTCTTGCGCTTCCAAGAAGAAAATGGAAGAACCTATCACGCCATGAGTTCCGGAAGTAAGTCGCCTTATGCTACTTTGTCTCGTCCACGACTAACATCCAGTTGAGAATACAACTTTCCCAACGATGCATCTGAAAGTGATCGTCTTGGTCGGTCCATTGAGAAATATCGCTATCTGTTGCATGCTGAGTTTTACTACAGATCTTCAGCATAATCTCTGGCTACTCACCCTTCATGGAGAGCTCGGGCTCAGTCCAAAGATCAAGTAGCCCGCCAAGCGAGACATGGACGTTTGAACCGGAACTGGCATTTGGGCTATCAAATATGGTGCGTGAGGCAATTCGAGAACTTATCTATGCGCTGACCATTTGACCCAGCCGATCTTCATCCCGAAACTCAGGTATTATCCCTCTGTACCTCGATGAGATCCCCTTCACTAACTGATTTAGGTCGTTGGCGTAGACCTTAGCCCTATCCAACCTTCACTATTCGACACCTAGTCACTCTTAGACTTCATACGGCTAACCTATCCTTAGGGTCCCACCCAACTGCGTCTTCGAAATTGACGATCTTGAGAAAGAATGGATGTGGTCAGAGCCATTCGACTTCATCTTCTGCCGCGTCATGACAGGATCCTTCGCCGACATGGAGAAATTCGTTCAAAACGCCGACTAGTAAGTCAAGCTCCATCAAATAACCACTCTTCTCTTAACGCACCATAGTAATCTTGAACCCAGCGGCTATCTCGAAATGCAAGACCTAACTTACCCCATCACTTGCGACGACGGAACCCTCCCCCCAGACTGCGAAGTTCTCCGCTCTGGTCTTCTCAGCATCGAAGCCAGCGCCAAAGCAGGAAGAGCCATTAATCTTGCTCCCAAGTACAAGAGCTTCCTTGAGAAAGCTGGGTTCGTTGATGTGGTAGAGAAGCAGTTCAAGTGGCCCATTAACGAGTGGCCCAAGGACAAGCACTACAAAGAACTGGGGAAGTGGTCGTATGCTAACATCAACAGTGGCTTGGAAGGTTTGTTACTTGGCCTGTTTACGAGGTTCTTAGGCTAGAGTACAGATGAAGTCCGCGTGTTTTACAGTGCGATGAGAAAGCAGCTGCGCGATCGAGGTATTCATGCATATATCCCAGTATAAGTCCATGTTGACATTTTGGACTGACATGGCCTTCTACTGACATTGGCATTTATAGATACGTGGTTTATGGAAGAAAGCCAGTGGAACAGCCTGAAAGCAAAGCCTAGGAATAATACGTACGTTGTATGTCCACATGCGTGGCTCAAAGTAGTATTTCTCGTTTCCATAAATTTCATCCTACCGAATCTCGTAACATCTCGGCGCATACCTTACATCAACACATTCAAAGCTTTTCCATCACATTCTCCGCTCTCTCTAACAGCCGGACTAGTCCAAGTTGCCCAGCTTCCTCGAGAAGTCGATAGTCTCTGTAATTCCCTTCTCAAGGCTGATCCACTCCCTTCCAGCCCATTTTTGCAGCAGCCCTGGTGCAATATCATCCTCAATCTTGTAGCTCAAAACAGGATCTCCAGGAACAAAGTCGTCTTCAAAGTCTTCTTCAGGATATGCTTTGCGCAAGATGGCCAAAGCGTTGTTCCAGTTGAAAGACTCAGCCAGTGCTGGAATACGAGCGCCTTTGACATCTGGGTCTATGGTGGCTGCGACGTAAATGACAGCCACGTCGGAGACATGAGTATAATAAACTATCTGGTCAGCATTTCTGAGATTCTCGACTCGTTGATCTGTCAACTTACCCGTTGTGTTCTCCTTCAGGGCTTCGATCTTGCCGAGGTATAGTTGCTGCAAAAGCTGAGTAGGCATAGGCCCATAGTGTCTCGCATCCAGCGGATCGCCCAGAGTCCAACAAGGATTAACTGTATTGACTTCCCATGGGACATTCTCGTCTTTCACAAACTTCCATACAGCCTTCTCGGCTTCAACTCTGGCACCCAGGTAAACTGGAAGAATACGGCTCAGTTCATACGGTGGCGGCGCTTGTGCGACCTTGACCAGATCATCGTTCCATGTATCCTGTCCGACAGTCTTTGTCTCCCCAGGCTTGGGCCAGACGGCTGACCATAGTCCACCTGCAACCACAAATCGCTTGATTGACGATTCCTTGGCTGCAGATCGGCACACCGTCAAGGCAGCCTCAATGGCTGATGCGATACCGACATTCGGATCTGGCGTATAATCGCCGATGTTGGCGAGATGAATAACAGCCGAGACACCTTTCACCGCCTCATCGAAATCTCCAGGCTTTGATGTGTTTGCGACAACTAATTCCACCTTTCCTTCGTCTGCGTGCGGCTTCACAGCTGGGTGCTCGAGCAGCCACTTGCTGTAAGAGAGATCTCTCACTGTCCCGCGCACCTTGAAGTCTTGCTTCAGGAGCTCTATGACCACGTGGCTGCCTGTGTAACAATTCGCTCCCGTCACGAGGACCCATGAGCCTCGGGGAATAGCCGTTGGTAAATTGCTCATGTTGACTGACGCTGTCTAGTAACAGCTCCCTGAATTGTATGTGTGTAAAGAGATGAGAAGGTGCCAAGTCGGATAGAGGACAGTCCCAAGAGCTAGGATATGATGTATACTCTCATCAAGGTCGGAATCGAATCGAGGAATGAGATGAAGATGGGACGATATATGGAGCATTGATCCCCGCCTTCTTAGCGTGAACCCGGAATTTTTCAGTTTCCGCTATCGCTAGCTTGCGGTGAGCCTGAAATCTAAATGAAGCAATGGCTTCCGGTTCATTAGGCCGAGACTAAAGATTTTAGCGATGATGGATGCGGATGATGGAATCGGGTCGTAGTCGCAAACAGCTACCAGCCATAGCTATGTTTTTTCTGAATAGAGTAAGAACATGAGTCGTCTCTTGTAGACTCTGAACATGTATTCTTCTCCTGTTTTTGTCGAAAAACGCGTCTTTTTCTGACTCTGCCTGTGTTGAATCATTAGCTCAAGGTTTACGATAAAAATCGATTGGCATCAAGGATTATTGCGATCGGCTAGCTAGCTTCGTCTTAGTATTGCATATGTAGCCACTCAGGATCCAAGCTTCGCTCCCCGACTCCCCGGGTCATCAATCCCGGAAGCTTGGACTCATAAATCATAGGCTAATGCTCCCGGAAAATCTCGTTCCAGTGGGTTACTTGATGCAATGGTTGGTTGTGACAAATGCTTTCCAGGGTCTTTGTAAGCTGGGTTAGCAGCTTGCGCGTGTTATGGAGCTTCGGGCTATTATTCGGGTAAATTGACGGCCTGACTCATCCGCGTACAGTGGAGTGAGATGATCCAGGGTAGTTTATGAGGATAACTCGTAGCAACACAAGGAAACGATGCTACCAGAGGGCTTTCTATGTGGCCAAGTGTTTCTTTTATCTCCTCATTCTCTAGATTAAGAATACTTAGACAACTGGTTCCAGGCAGTTACGACCTTCACAACTATGATTACGTCGCTTTACCAAAACTTTCGTCAACGTCAAAACAACATTTTCATCGAGCCAGAAAATCCAGCGGGGCAACGACCGAGCATAATTGATATAGATGGATCAACGCTATACGAAAAGTTTGGTTACCCCCTCCGAACGGCCATCATTGAGCATGATGATACGGCAGCTTTGAAGCAGTATTTGGAGAACGCGCCTTGGGCTATCAAGATAGGTCATCTTCTTAATATGGATTCTGATCCGTTCATCGTCGCAGCTACACATGGGAGTCTCGATTCCCTCAGAATACTCTTGGATCACTACGCACACTTCATGAGGCCAGTGGGAAGACTGATCTTGATGATCGTTACTGCGATGCGCTGAATACAGTAGCTCGATGTGGCCAACTTGAGGTAGTCAAGCTGCTGCTAGATCATCCTCTGCTTCTAATTGATATCCACCATAACTATCATGGGTCACTCCGATCATGTCAGCTGCCGACACCTTTGGCTGGGCTACATACATCTTCGGCTGGAAAGATAACCTCGAGGGGAAAGAGGCAATCATTAACTTTCTGCTTGACCGAGGTGCCAACGCTTCTGATGCAGATTACATGTGGGATTTCTGTGTTAACCCTATCACTGGCGAGCCTGAGAAAAAACTTGGTGCCGACTTTCATGGCTTTGAACCTTGCTGCAGAGTGGGCTGGACATGATCTGATCCGGCGGCTTATTCAGAGTGGCGCTGATCCAAAAACCAGGATTGTGGAGAATAAGGATGATAGAGTTCGCACTGATATAACGATAATCCCCACCGCAAGTCGATGTGCGAACGTTGGTGCTCTTAAAGTCCTGCTTGATTGTGCAGGCAAAGTAGGTGATGTGGCAGACGCAGTGTCATCGCGATAGCTGGGGAAGCATGCCGCTTCACTGGGCTTGCCAAGTCTTCATGGAAAAGAACCTTCGCGAGGTGACTAAAACGGTTATGATAGAGAAACTGCAATGAATCATCACTGTTATTGACCTGCTGTACACTGCAGCCCGGAAACGATCAATGCGCAAGACCAGTACGGAAACACGCCCCTACACTATGCAGCCAAGCAAGAACTACGGCAATTACGGACAAGATCATACCGTCATCTTTCAATTCCTTTGTGACAGAGGTGCTGATTCCAGTACTCTCAATAAAGACGGCGAAACATCATTGCACAGTTTATGTTCTTACGATGGAGGACTGCCGATTGATACGGCCGTGATCGAGATTTTACTCGACCACGGAGCAAAAGTTACGGATACAGACAGTCACGGAAATACGCCACTGCACCTGGCAGACAAGAAACTAGACAATCTTGATGCCATCGTGGTTCTTCTTGATCATGGGGCAGACATATCTGTCAAGAACCTGAAAGGAAACACGCCACTACATGAAGCCGCGAACGGAATGTTCTGGCCCAGCATAGTCAAGGAAAAGTACAAAAGCATGGGACAAATACTTCGGAGGCTTCAAGGCGATGAAGGAAGACTGATGGATGCGCTGAATGCAGAGGAAAAGTCGCCTCGGCAGATTCAGGATGAAGTAAGGAAAGATTTGAAAGAGAAAATGGATGATATTGAAATTGAAAGAAAGTGGTGGGAATCTGAAGGATGGAAGAAGTGATATGAAAACAGCTTCGTGGCTTATTGTTTCATAGAAGAGCCTTATAAAAGCGAGAGACTGTTGTATTTGAGCAGGCATAGATGCTGCTATTCTCCGTAAAAAATTACTTGTCATGTTATCTCTCTTCTCTTCTCTCATTTGACGAGGTGAGAGGTTATACTGTGCCCGATTGGCCAAGGGCAATGGACCCTTGGCAGCGCGCGTATTTCTCGTCTCACTCACTTTAGCGGATGGCCAATCAATTCTGATGATACGCGCTGTGACGACTTCTTGCTGTATTCCTTAATTTACCTCCTTCAAGCAAACCTGCTAATTTCACTGTTTACCGCATCGTGCCAAACTCATTTATTAAACGGTAACTATGCCCGACGACGACGAAGCAATTGCACCGGAAGAGTACACTGTTGGCTGGCTCTGTGCTCTTCCTCTGGAGCTGGCCGCTGCCAAGGGCATGCTGGACCGAATCCACCCAGACCTCTCTGAACAAGATCCCTATGACCATAATAGCTATACCCTTGGCGAAATTCAGGGCCACTACGTCGTCATTGCCTGCCTACCTGCTAAGAATCACGGATCGTGCTCTGTCGCTACCGTCGCGAAGGACTTACAACGAACCTTCAAATCAATTCGGTTTGGACTGCTGGTTGGAATAGGCAGTGGCGCGCCCTCACCACAACACGATATTCGACTAGGCGACGTAGTGATTAGCCAGCCTTCCGGAACGCTTGGAGGAGTGGTACAGCATGACAGAGGCAAGATCTTGCCGCAAGGAGGATTCCAACGTACGGGCTATTTCAACGCCCCTCCTCAACTCCTCCTGACAGCTTTAGCTCGCCTTCAAGCTACCCACATGTGTGAAGAAAGTCGAGTCCCTGAGTTTCTAGCTGAGCTTGTCGCAAAGGTTCCGCAGCGGATGAAGGATAAATTCAGTTATCAAGGCGCCTCGAATGATCGACTCTATCAGGCAGACTATCATCACGTCAAGCACCAAGATCCAACATGCAACGGATGCGACAAATCCCACATTATTCATCGACCAGACCGAGACGACACCGATCCATATTTCCACTACGGTATCATAGCTACTGCAAGTGCGGCGGTCAAGGACGGCCAGACACGTCAGCGACTGAGTCAAGAACATGGCGCAATGTGCTTCGAAACGGAAGCGGCAGGCTTGTATGACTTTCCGGGCCTTATCATCCGCGGCATTCACGATTATGCGGATTCGCATGCAAAGGACCTTTGGCAGGAATATGCTGCTGCCACGGCTGCGGCATTTGCAAAGGAGCTACTGCTCTTTGTATCACCTGGCCGGATCCGGCGAGAGGAGAAGGCCTTCCACGAGGTTGCGTCTAGTAAGTGAAATTCTGTTCATGTTGTGACGATGGTTTTGGCTACTTATTAACTTCTATTAGCTGCTTACAATGGATTCGAAATCCCAATGCAGAGTCTCGCCCAGCAAAATTATATCAAGTATGTTTTTACCCTTCCATAAATGGCGGCTTATGAACTCAGAATAGACACATGCTGAACAACCAACCTATGAGCCTTTACATGGTCGACAGCGCGCGCTACAACAGTGAAGACAACCAAGACAGCACTAGATACGAAGATGGCACCCGACCCCTTAGCCTAGAGGCCATAGAAAAATAGGGACATCAATTTTGTACCAATCGCTGTTGCCGCTCATTTGGTAGCAACGCAAAGACTGGCGCCTTTACTAGACGGACGATTGGCTGCTTGATACTCGGGCTAAAGAGAAGAACAGGACTGGATAGACAATAACCGACTAATCTACACATATGCATGTGAAAGGCTAATATTTGGGCTGTACAAAGGCGCAGTTTCAACGCTTGACTTTTATTCTGGCTTTGTAGCATACACCGACCAGCTATTCACCATTAGTGCCAGTCTTAACTGGTTCGTTTTAGACTTACATTGGCCAGTAGGAATGAATATTGACATTCTTGATATCCTTTCGCACATCTGTCAAGAAAACCTCGACTTCCTCTTTGCTCCAGCCAAGTCCACCCTGGCCATCAGGACGTGTGAAGACAGCTAGACTCAAAGCTGCCAGAGCATCCAGCGTGTTCTGTTGGGCCCAGGTACCTTCACTAGTGTTAGTAAAACATCAAGGAATCAAGCGGGGGTGAACTAACCAATCTGCTTATGTTTGGGATCCTTGGGCCATCGATTCAAGGGCCACTTGCGCTTGACAATGTTGACATCTACAAAGCCTGCTGCCTCAAGTTGATCCTTGTACTTCAGCGCACTATCCATGGGACGCCCATTCTTGGTGAAGATTTCGTGGAGAAGTTCTGACCACTTGGATAGCGCTGAGTCTTTTGTAAGGGTGTCATCGTCGGAGAGGAGAGGGTAGATGATGTCGATCAGTTCTATTCTACCTCCAGGGTTGAGATTCCTGTTGCTGCGTATTAGACTATATGCTTAGGAGAAAGTAGAGGGGATATCATACTTGTAGCTTTCGCTGAAGAACTTGGGCCAGTCAAGAATGGAACCTGTGAGAAAGCGAGCAAAGACAAAGTCGAACTTGCTAGAGTAGTCCCATGACTCCTCGAGATCGTCAACGTAAAAGGAAGCGTTGGGCGGAATGCTTTGAGATGTCAGTACGTTCCGTTACCACGGGAATGAATACATACGCTGAAGGTTGAATCGGACTCAAGTCGACACCAATGACCTGAGAAGTCAGTAATAGTGTCCCAAGTCATCCTCCCGAAACTCACCTCACACTCAGGATGCTCATCAGCTGTCAATTTGTTAGCGTCATGCTCATAGTTGTATAGCTTGCCTCGGGGAGCAAGAAAACAAATGACTTTAGAAGATATTGCCAAATAAACTCAGTAAAGACTCCCCTAAACCTAGACTAAACTGCCTAAGTCTTTTCATCGTTTAAGATGCAGGCCTCGAGTTTTCTTGCGTCACCTTCGCTTGTAGTACTCACCGAACTCAATGGCCCAGATTCCAGTGCCACATCCTGCATCAAAGGCACGTTTCAGAGTTTTTGGTAAAGGAGCGGCATGTAGTCTCTCGTCGAAAGTGAGTAGGAAAAGGTGATGCTGAAGATCTGCGACAATAGGTGATTAGAGCGGCTCATAATAGTAGATAGTCTCATGTACCTAGTCGTTCGTTCTCAATCTATCTCAGGTCAGTACTAATTGTTGAGTGGGGCGTAAAGAGGCTTACCTCGTCATTAGGAAGTGCATAAGCTATGTCAATTAGTTCAAACACTCATCGGGGCTACTGCACATCCTCGGATCTCACCTCCATCCTTGTAAGCATGATAAGTCCTGCCGTTTTCCTCACGGTATCTCAAAATGCTTGATCTTAGTGACGTAGTATCACTAGCATTGTCCTGTAACCCGTTAACTACCGCGATCTTCCTCAAAATATCTACTTACGTCTCCAATGGCGGAGTCAGCGTCAGTGTCGTCCTGAGCCGCCTGTCCAATCGGTTAATCGCATACAATAAGTTTTCGGCCACAGCAGATGCATACATGCTCATCAACAGCAAGGGGGTCCTCGTCCACGCACATCGTCAAGGGTTCGTTTTAGTGTTTGGCGTGAAGTTAGATCGAAATAGCGGTCAGCACGAGTGGAGTTTGGAGACAGATGAAATGTCACCAGTCACGTGGGATAAGACCAACATTCCAGTCTGTATCACGTATCAAGACTAGCATCATAGCGGCTAGATCAGAACCACAACATCCCTGTCGATATCCAAGGCCAAGAGCGGGGTTTTGAGTGATATCGCCAGAACCAACACGCAAATCAACGACCAACAAACCAATCACTATCAAGTATCTGTGCCCAGCATGTCTCACGCCGAGAAAACGCAATACGATTCGTTCGCGCCCAAGTATGCTTCTGTGGAGGAGTTGCCGTGTTCGAAACTGGAGGGGCAGCTTGTGAGGAATGCTTTGGGGGACTGTACGGGCCTGAAGGTGCTGGATCTTGGCGGTGGAAGTGGACTCCATGCCAGAAGGGCGATTGATGCTGGGGCTAGTGTTGTCGATGTTGTTGATATTTCGCCGGAGATGATGAAGGCGGGTGAGGAGATTGAGAAGAGCCTCGGACGAAAGGATCGCATTCGTTGGTTCGAGGCTGATGTCACCAAACCCGTCACGGAGCAAGTCAAGTTGGAGGAGGGCTACGACATCGTCATGGCCAATTGGGTTTTCGATCATGCGACCTCTGTTTCAGAGCTGAGGAGCATGTATGAGAATGTCGTCAAGAATCTGAAGCCTGGCGGAAAGTTTATCGGCGTGAGGTCAAAGAGCATCCGCGCCGAGTACATGAGCCACGGCAAATATGGTGTCACGTTTACCGATGTCACTGAGATCCCGGGTGGCTTGAGATACGATGTCAATTGTGTGACTGAGCCACCGTTCTCATTTGAGGCTACTTCAATGGAATCGACTTTCTCACTCTCTGATGATATCGGAAAAGAGCTCGGACTGGTTGAGATACATGTTGCCCCGGCCGAAAAGATGGAACTTGTCAAGAACAATCGTGAGTTCTGGGAGGACTATCTCAAGGACCCCAACTTTGTCGTTGTAGTGGCGAAGAAGGCATGAAGAACGCTTCTGCTGGAAATCTCCTACTATACATAATTACACGGTGTTCTCCATCTAGAGGAGGAAAGAAAGCTCAGGAGCTTGATACTAAATGACAAAAAGGCTTAGGTAACTTAGCATAAGCTGGGGGTATATTTGCCAAGTTTAGGATACCTTTAGGATACCTTTTGCAGAGTTCATTTTGACACTACGTATCAAGGTCTGGTGTTTTCTTGCTTCCCGAGGCCCATGAACGGAAATGTTATCCTTCCACCGTTATCCACGATAGCCTGCAAATACAACACAATTAGCTCTTCAAGTCCTTCTATCCTAGCCTCCTAAATGCAATCATACAATTCCAGCTCGCGAAACTTGTCTCCATATGTCTTCTGCATATATGATGCGAAATCTGTAGGCGGCACCTTGACACCGCTCGAGTAATGCTGGAAAGCCACGCCCGAGTGGGTTCCTTGCGAAGATACGACAAACTCAACAAAGGACTTGGCGACATCTGTGACAGGGAGAAAGTCAAAGTATCCCCCGACATTCAAGGTCGATACACGTGGTACGGCATTGATAAGCTTGGGATATCGAATCAAAGCGTTGAGTGCATCTTCGATAGGAGTCTCGTCACCAACAATAGCACAATGCCGATGGATTGAGACAGGCAGATCCCTTCCTGCATCCGCTATGGCCGCTTCTGAAAGCTTCTCTAGGAAGACTTCGCCTGCCCATTTGGCTGCAGTGAACTCCTCTGATCCATCTGTAGGAGGCTCATAGTATTTAACGCTGACTGGTGGAAGGGCAGCCTTTTCACTGGTGTTAAGCAATGTAACACGGTTCGATGAGATGTAATAAATAGGAATTCGGCGACCAAGAGCGAAGAGACCCATCTGTCGCGTCGATTCCACGTTAGTTGCGCGGAGGGTTGAATAGTTGTTGAGACAATGCCCATGAGATCCCGCGAGAATAATAGTGTCGACAGTGGCTTGAAGGTGCTGATACGTTTCTCTTTTGAGTCCTAGCATGGGTTCGCTCAGGCTGCCAGGGTACACTGTGATGCGATCATCCTTGAGGTGATTGGTCTCAGAGTCTGGATCAACAGCGATGCAGTGGATTCGTGCGAGTGATGGTCGGCTCAAGAGAGACCGGAGGATCTCCTTGCCCAGGAATGATGTTGAGCGAGTCATGAGAATCTCAAGACCAGTCTCTGTCTTGACTGGAGTTGCGTCGTGAGTGTGACTCAAGTCGATGGACTGAGGTAAAGCTGTCTCAACCTCCTAGTCAATTGCCTCAGGCACATAGTCAGAGCTCTTCTGCTGTGAACCATATCCGCCATTCCAGCTAGTGTGCTAAAACGGTACATGTCGCTGAGCGGCAGTGTGATGCCCATCGAGATCTTAATTGCACTTCGGAGCCGTACGAGAAGTAACGAGTTGCCTCCAACGTGGAAGAAATCTGTGTCAGGTTCTAGTCTGGTATTGTTAACAAGACCCGCTCGAGATAGTACGTTGTGCCAAATGAGTCTCAACTCTCCTTCAGCAAGCGTTGGCTTTCGGTCCGATACCTTCTTCAAAGGCTCATATGATGCGGGTGTTGTAGGGAGAGGCAAGCCTGCGATAGCACGACGATCAGTCTTTCCACTGCTATTCAACGGCAACTTCTCCAATTATATGACCAATGCAGGTCTCATGGACTGAGGAAGTGGCGGGGTGCTCGCCAACTCTTGCAATTTCGAGGCATCCATAGAGGCTCCTAGAGTCAACACAACATGCGCCACAAGGAATGCTGGATCACCACGAACGGTGACAACAACATCTTCGAGAGAGTCCTTGAACTGCTGCAGCATGACGTTGGCGACATCATCAAGATCGACACGCAGTGCACGAAGCTTGACAGTCGTATCACAGTCCATGCGGCCCATGAACTGGAGACCGCCATCAGCACGAATGAGGCCCTTGTCTCTAGTACGATACATCATAGTCCACCACTTTTTAGTATACCCAGCTGTCGCAAACGGGTTGGGCACAAATTTCTGTGACGTTGACCTCTCGTCGCGATAACTGAGCGCAACGCCAACGCCGCCAACGCCGATCTCACCTGTGAGACCCTGCGGAACGACGTTTACACTCTCACCAAGGATGTAGATGGAAGTGTTGGGGTTCGCCGGACCAACAGATGAGTAGACACTATTGTTTTCATTATCGAAGAGGTCAATGGTCTTCATGGTGGCGCAGCATGAGATCTCAGTGGGTCCGTAACAATCGGTGAGACTTGGAGGATGTTGCAACGTCCTGAAAGCCGTTTTCAGCTGAGCAGTGATGGCCCTTGAGACGCTGGTAACTTCCCATCCAAAGGAACGTAGATGCAACCTGAACGGATGATGGCTAGTATGGAGATGAGCCAATATGTAGTCGGCTCGTAGAGAATAGCTACTGGTGAACCAGGTCGAAGCTGAGACTGGATAGTTGACGCAAGGCTGTTGACCCTGACGGCAAGTTCTCCATAGGTGAGCTGACTATAGGCATCTCTGACGGCAACATTATGATGGGTCCTCTCAATAGCCTCATCCACCTTCTCCGTTAGCGTTGAGGGCCATTCGTAGTCCACTACATTTCCATACCCGAGCGACAGTGCCTTATCGATATCGCTTTGATCGTAGAGATTGATATTTTCTAACGTCTTGCTAACATCTCGCGATGCATCATGCAGCAGTGCCAGATACGCAGATAATAAAGTGTCGGTCCCTTCTTTTGTATAGAGATCTTCTCTAGCAACAACTTGTACATAAGTCGTGTCACTATTCGGCGTAACACTGAATGCAAGATCGTAAGGACTTTGAGCATCGAAGCCATCCTTGAACTCCAGGTTGCTTCCACCAAGCGGGATTTTGGAGAAGTTTCCTTGTCGGTAGTTCATGGCGACTTGGAACAGTGGTGTACTGGTTGACTCTCTGGGGACATTTGTCTTGTCGAGAATGACATGAAAAGGAACGCCCATGTTGGGTTGTGCTGTTCGATAGTGCTGGGCTGTCTTCGTGACAAGATCTGAGAACTTCGTATCCTTCTGAACGTTGAAGCGAAGGGGCAGCATGTTCAGGAAGAGATGCATGCTCACGCCATCCATGGCAATGTGATGGTAGGCGATGATGAGGGAGTGCTCTTCAGGTCTATGAGTGGCAAGTATGACCCTGAGAACATCTCCATCAGAGAGTTGCCAAACATGGTTTCTCCAGGTCCTCATCTCTTGCTCCAAAGCGTGACCGTTTTCATCCTTGATATGCTTGAAACAGTCTCTAGCCGAAGCAAGTAGTCCTTGTACAGGCTCACCGCTTCGCGATCGGGTAAAGAAGCATGTTCTCAACGAGTCGTGATGGTTTGCAACAGTAGATACGGCCCTCTTCAGTCGCGGAATATGGATGTTTCCGGTGACCTGGTAGACGTAGACGCAGTTATACGAGGTATCATCTTTGGAAAACTGACTTAGAAACCATAACCTATATACAATTTAGCTAAAGTACATCCTGTATTGCCATGAAACATCTACCTCGACTGAGCATACGACAGCTTCTTAACCCTCTATAAGTCCTTCTCCTGCTTGACCTCCTCTTGATGCTCCGTTTCTCCAACTGTACTTTTTGGTGTTGCATGACCTGATCTGACGGGGCTTGAACTGCCGTCGCTAGATGTCCCAGTTGCTATACCGTTGGCTGCTGAGTCTGACTTAGATGCATCGCCAGTATCAGACTTATTCTCTTGCATCTTAGCTGAGAGGTACTTATTCGCTGCATCGGCGCAGATATCCCTCGCGTTGTCGCCACTTAGAGCCTTGAGAACAGGGACGTCGATGTGAACTTCCTTCAGGAACCATGATCGAACCTCAACAGCTAAAAGGGAGTCGATGCCGACATCTAGTAGTCACACTTCGACTTTGAGACTGTCCGGAGTCATCTGCAGCCTTATCTCCACCTTGGCTCTGAAGGCAACGAGAAGGGCAGCAACAGCCTCCTCTTCAGAACCGGCGGCGTCAAGTCGCTCCAGGATGCGTATGTTACTCTGGCCAGTTCTACCCGCATCAACATCTTTGGAACCTTCCTCCTCGTGGGACGAAGTGGGAGAAACGTGGGTTGTTGACCCAAGGATGTCGAGCCTTGGTTGATGCCGTGTAATTGAAAGGCTGGATGCCCGAGACCATCTCGATCGTGTCATCGCCTGTCACTCCAGGCTTGCTAGCAGCAACAGCTTCAGCAAAGATCTGATGAGGTCCGACTCCGATATCGGCATGTAGAAAGCCTTCTTGAGCCGCTCCATGAGTGTTGGGCCCTTTGCGGCGATGTATCCAGCATCAGCGACCATGCCCAGAGCCATGACCGAAGCAGCGAGTCCTTTTTCACGTCTCTGCCGGGCAATGGCAACTTGGAACAGAGATACGGCGTTGTAGTTGGACTGGCCAGCATTTCCGACGACAGAACTCATGGATGAGAACAAGACGAAGAAGTCAAGAGTCGGCTCAGAGAAAATGTCGCTCAGGTGGGTCGGTCCATCAACCTTGGGTGCAAACACATCGCTCAATGCCTCAGGCTCCATCTTGACAAACAGCTGATCCTTGAGAACAAGTGCACCGTTGCAGACGCCAGCAACAGGCGGAAGGGTCCTTGATGGAATCACATACAGCCTGTACAGAGCCACGCTTGGATACATCCATGGGGTAAACTCTGACAACAGCGCCCAAGTCCTCCATTTCTTGAAGCCAGAGTTGGTCGACTTGCGCTCTACGACTTGTGAGGACGATGTACTTCGCGCCGTTCTCGACCATCTAGCGATATAGTGAGCGACCAAAGTCCGAGACGCCATCCCGGTGCACCAGGAGACTTCACAGTGAACCGGGATCTTCCAAGAGAAAAGACTATTGCAGCTTGGAGATCGTGGGCCAGTGCCTGTTCTCTCAGCGGAACTAAAGCTATCGTTCAGATCAACCACCCAGGTCGGCAAGCACTATTTGTCAAGAGTCTAGCCCCCAGCCCAATTCCCCTAGACCTTGGCAAGGGTCTATTCCCGTGGCTTGTCAGATCTTTGGTATATGGAACGCCAAAGGAGATAACCCAAGTGGACATAGACGACATGGTGACGAGGTTTGGAGAAGCAGCGCAGCTGTCGGTAGAAGCAGGTATTGCCGGAGTAGAGATACATGCTGCACATGGATACTTACTGGCACAATTCTTATCGCCATTTTCGAATGAACGAACAGATTACTATGGAGGCTCCCCATTAGCAAGAGCCAAGATCGTTATTGACGTCGTCAAAGCTGTCAGAAAGGCTGTAGCGACCGAGACATGTGTCGGCATAAAAGTCAATTCAACTGACCACACAGATTTGGGTGACTCCATCATCCAATTGAAGGCCATTGTTGATGCAGGAGTGGACTTTGTAGAGGTCAGTGGAGGATCCATCGAGGATCCCATGTTCAGCACTGGCCTGCACACAACTGTCAAGGCGAGCACTAAGGCACGAGAAGCCTTCTTCATCGACTTTGCAAACACCATCAGATCTGAGCTCCCAGATGTCCCCATCATGCTGACTGGTGGCTTTCGGACACGCCAAGGTATGGAAGCTGCCGTGAAAGGAGGCAGTTGTGAGCTGGTCGGTTTAGCTCGGCCGTCTGTCATTGACCCTGCTCTGCCCAAGAAAGTCTTGGATACCAGCATACCAGACCACGGGGCTTTGGCGTATGCTAAGAGAATTGAGGCGTGGAGTTGGGCCAAGTATACTGGTATCAAGGCTGTCGGTATGGGGGCTGAAACGGTACGTCTCTCTTTCTGCGTCACCAAGACCGATGAACCGATAATGAGATTAGGTATGGTACACCAATCATATTGGGCGGTTAGGGGCGACAAATAATTGAGTTGGAGTATTAGGGTTTTACATTATGTATATATGATCAGTTTCGGTACAATGACTCCGTTAATAATGTTTAGAATGCGAATTTACCTTTGTACACAAGACTGAGCCGTTGACCTCATATATGCACCTAAGCAATAATTTTCTTGACTGTATGCAACACAACCTACTAGCCATAAAACTATCCCGCCACAATACACCACGTATATCACAACAAAGGAGCCGATCTAAACTCTCATACAAATGCAACTATAATGGAGGATAACAACGCCATCGTTATTGTCGGAGGCGGTTGTATTGGACTTTGCACCGCATACCAACTGTCCAAGTCATTAGACGATCAGGATCGCAAACCGAGTATCATCGTCGTTGAGGCCGGTGACAGACCATTCGCTGCTGCTTCATCAGCTTGCACTGGTTGCTTTCACTACCACTTCCCTGGCCCGCTGAGCAAGACACTAACGCCTCTCGGGCAGTACTCCTTCGATCTATGGACACAGGAGGCGCAGAATGCCGATTTCAGACTTGCTACGGGGTACCGTGCAAATTCCTCCTACGGCATTCACCAAGGCGACGGCAAGGACCTTGATAGGCTCCCCGACTGGATTAAGACAGAGACATGTTGGGATGTTGGCACTCAGGTTCTGGGTGATAATACAGCTACAGTGTAAGTATACCCCGCGTACAAGTCCTGATTGCAGATACTAATATTATTTGAAAGAAATCCGAATGGTTTGGGCAAATGGCTGACACAGCAGTGCCTCGCGAGAGGTGTCAAAATCATGACAAACTCGGAGATTGTTGGGGTCAAACTATCCATCTCGAATGAGGTGAAGACCATAACCTTGAGGATCAATGGTCAGCAGAAGACAACTATTGCATGTAGACAGCTGCTCTTGGCTTGCGGTCCATGGACACCAGCTGTATACCAGCAGTTGTTTCCCTCCTCTCCTGTCCACCTCCAATGGATTACAGATGCCGGTGACTGGATTATTTGCAATAACCCTTGCCTCACAACACCTGAGAGTACAGCCTTCGTTTCATTTGCGCCACTCATTGGAGAAAAGTTCGAATTCGCTGGTCGAAACGACGGTACCATTTGGACGTGTGGACGAAGGAATTTCGATGCGACGCTGCCATCACCAGGTCACTCAGATGAACCAGATAAGGGACTAATTCAAGAAATGACTGAATGTGCACGCAAGTGGCTCAGCCTGAATTGCACTTGTCATGAGGGGAATTGCGATGACGTCCAGATCCTCAGTAAAGGCAGGGCATTCAGGCCGGCGACTAGATCTGGGCTACCGGTGATATCAGAGGTCAAGTCTTCAGACATAACCCAAAAGAATGCATCGCTTCCTACCGGGATCTTTGTCTGCTGGGGGCATGGCTCATGGGGTCTAACGCTGGGGATGGGCAGTGGCCGAGTTATGAGCCAGCTAATGCGTGGAGAGAAGCCCGATATCGATCTATCCCCCTTTTCTTTGGAACAAGGCACTATTCCAGCCGGACCTCCCTCCACGGAGCTGTTTAATAGTTGACCTGAGCTTGCGATGTCTACATGAGATCCACTATTTCCCTCAATGTAACTAATTAGGATACATTGTGGATGAGACGTCGCCCTAAAGTTATCTATTTGATCTAGAATGGTCGTAGCACACTAATTAGATTAGACATCTATGAAATAAAGAACAACGCTCCTTCTCCTTTCACAAATTCCAAGGAACGATATTCCGCCGAGAATCCTCAGAAAGTAACTCATCATCGCTTCGCCTGAATTGTGTCCAACATTTCCACCACCCGTTGCTTACCTGCTTCTTCTGCCAGTTGTCGTGCCGTTTTTCCCAGTTTGTTGACAGATTTTCTATCTACCCCTGCTCTTAGGAGCAGTCTCACAACCTTTTCGCGCCCGGGATTTGCTATGTCCCTAGTCTTTTCCATTACTACACCAAACTTCCCGCGCCTGACGCCTCCCTTATAGTGTGCCGTGGTTTGTGCAGCTGCGTATTGCAGTGGGGTCATTCCACGTTTATCTACCGCCTCTTTATCAGCACCTGCCATCAGCAGTGCTCTGGCAACTGCACTATAACCTTCCTTTGCCGCGTGGTGAAGTGGCGTCATTCTACTGTAGTCAGGCATTTCCTTTTCAGCTCCAGCAGCTATAAGCAATGCTACAATCTTTCTCTTTCCGCCCATTGCGGCGCTATGCAAAGCAGTCCGCCCTGCAATGTCCTGACGGTCTATGTCGACACCCTGGCTAAGAAGATATTCAACAACCTTCCTGTGGCCGTGACTGACAGCATTTTTCAGGATTGAGGACCCAAAGTCAGTTAGTGTGTCTCTATTAGCACCTAGAACAACTAGTCGTTTGACAATCTCGATCCTGCCCAGTATACAGGCGACCATCAAAGGTGTTTCCCCAGAGTTATTTCTGGCTTCCAGATTCGCTTCCTGTTTCATCAAAGCTTCGATGGCTATTTTATTGCCTTCGCACACTGCTAGGTGTAGCGGGGTCTCGCCATGCTTGTCAACGCAATTGACATCCGCGTTGAATTTCCTGATCAGTGTATCCATGATTGTTAGTTGCCCGCCGGCAGCCGCGAGATGCAGCAAATGTTTTCCACTATAATCTAATGGATCCTTGTCGACTTCTGGATTGGCTATAAGTTTTGAGAATGCTTCTTCGTTTCCATGAAGCGCGGCCAGGTGTAGAGGCGTTCGACCATCGCGGTCTCGAACTTCAGGGTCTCCAATGTTTTCCCAAACATCAAGTAAGCCAGTAGATCCAGATATTACCACGAAATGGAGAATCACTCTGCCACCGCTATCTCTTAAATTTAGACTTGAGACTGTCAACAGATATTTCAGAACATGCATATGTCCTTCGAGGGCGGCCCACATAGCTGGTGTCATTCCCGCCGAATCCATTGCGTCGAACTCCGCCCCGGACTCAACCAGGCGTTTGACAATCGATAAATTACCGCTTTCAGCCGCATAATGAAGAGGGATAGACCTATTTCTGGCTCTGGCATTGATATCTGCACCGCTACTGGTAAGAATGGTCGCGTTCCCAATTTTGCCAGCCTTGCAAGCTAGATGTAGTGCTGTCTGCCCGAGGAGGTCGCGCGTGTTTGGATCTATATCGCTCTCCAATTGTTTGGCTAGTTCATAGTCGTATCCTCTGGTGGCGTCACGATGTAGCTGTGTCTGGCCGGTTATATCACGTTTTTCAGCACCCTCTTCATATTCTCTAAGTGGATTGCGTTGGGCTGATAGCCCCTGTTGCAAGAATCCAGGATCCCGCCATGCAGCCTCGATGAATTGATAGGGGAGTATGTGAGAGCGAAGCTGGTAATCGTATAACATTATCAAACGGATTAGGAGATTTCTGCTTTCTGGGTTGCCCAGCTGCAACTCATTCTCAATAAGTTCCCGGAGTAAGTTTTCTTTCGTTGTCCTGACCATTCGCTCGAGAGCGCCCCCGGGTGTTGAAGCGATCGGTTTCAGGCGGTTTGCGAGCTCGGTAGACTTTATCAGCTGGTCTAAATGTTCAAGTATCACCGCTGTGGATTTCGGGACAAACGATGTATTAGGTGGGAACAGTCGAGCTGTTCTGGCCAGCCATACGTAGACTTCCGTCACCTTCTTCATGTCGCCACGCTCTTCTTGTGGCTTTGCATGTTCCCGAGCCAGCTCAAAGATGCTGTCGACTATTGGAAGTTTGTTTTCGATACTAAGAGGCGGAATGATTGCCGAGTAGACTTCGCTTAAAGTGGCAAGGCCTGTGCTCTGAATTTCAACTGCCATTTGCGACAATAGTGTGTTATGAAGAGTGAATGAAGTCCAAGAACCAAGATTTCCAGGGTCATTTGGCCTAACCTCGCCTTGGCCATTCATTGGCCTCTCCATTTCCCTTGCAACCGCACTCATAAAGGAGGAGAACAGGTCTAAGGCATATAGAGTAGCTGGTGGTCTAAAGGACTCTACTGCTAGGAAGCCCCTCTCCACGGTCGGGCCATAGGGTGGGTCACACTCGTCGTCGCCAAGTTGTCTTCTTTCCAGCTTGACTGCTTGCTGCGTGGCTCTTCCGCAGCCGACAACAAGAGATTGATCCACGACTAAAGAACCTTCAGGACTCTCTCGAACAACGATTGCTTTCTTAAGGTCCTGAGGTACCCACCACCGAAGGTCACGTCTGAGCTGTGGTGTATCTAAGCCGAGTAGGTGTACACCTGGTCTATCTGTAGTTATGTCGATGTTCTGGAGGGTATCCTTTTCGAGAGATTTCTTCATAGAAAATATCCAGAGCGATAGGGTTGCCTCGATATCGTGGCGGCTGACCTGCCAATTTCCACTGACCAGGCTCATGGGGACGGTGATGATATGAGGGTCTGAATTATTGCACATGGCTTGAAATTGCCAGTCGAAATGTCTCAGCCTGCTTTTAAGGAAGAGCGTATTCATGACCACTTCCATGGCCCTAGAGAGAGAGTTTGCCTCAGCGAAAACAGGACTTCGCCAGCCGGTGACCTTTGCAAAGTAGGACCGCAGCATCATGACTGTTTGGGGTTTCGAATAGATCGTGCTCGTGTGACCTTCATCATTGCTCGCGGCCGCACTGTCACTTTGATGCTCATTTTCGATGTCGATGCCATGACTTGACTGCATATCGCCACTCTGGTTGCTGGTGGCATCTTCTTTTGCTCCACCGAAAGTAACGACATCGCCAGTGCTTTCACGCCTAGTCTTCTCTCCACTATCGTTTATGCCCTCTTTCTTATCAATGATGGCTTGGCCATCGTCTTTGCTGTCGCTGTCGCTGTCGCTCTCGCTGTCGTCTTCGCTGTAGTATTCGATGTCGTCCTCGCTTTCCTCTCCATCCTTTTCTTCAATACTTTCTCTATTATCCTGGCTTCCACCTTGGTTTCGCTCGCCGCCTGAATCAGCACCGCCTTCAGCGTGGTTTCTTTTGTCTTTATGGGACTCAAGCTTGACGCCTTCATCACCTAAAACAACCCAGTTTATCCAAACTGGGTCGTCTGTTTTTGGTAGTTCCCAACGGCTGCCACCTGTGCCAGTAATTGAAGAGGCTAGCCATTCCAGCTCAAAATATTGAGACAGAGATTGAGCTCTCGGGGGAACGGCCAGTCCGCGACGGATCGCTGCCCGAGCTGCTGTCATGAACACGACTGCTCCCAGCTGCACAATAGACACAGACCAGTGCATATCTCGCAATCCCACGAATTGCACAACATATCCGCAAATGCTAAGGAATGCTCCTGTTGTCGTCTTAGAGAACTGCACTGAGCTTTCCGTGAACAGAGGCATCTTGTTGTCCGACTCGAGTTCGAACAGCATGCGAATACGAAACGGCAGGTAGCAGATGACTTGAAGGATTCTGTCGACAAACGAGACCCCTGTGGATGCTGAGGCTACCGTAGAAAGATTACCGCGGCGTGAAGTGACAACCTCTTTCCTGGGCTCGTCAGAGAAGATCCCGAAAGACTTGAAAACCTGATCCCCAACAGTCGCCTGGCGTTGCAGCCAGATTGCGTAGGCCTTATGGCCAGCCCGTGGCTTTCGAGCCATCTCCACAGTTCTTTTCTCGACAACATCGGCACAAAGGAGCAATCCAGTTACCAAGATAATTGTGCCACTAGCAGTGCAAGGGAATGCGTAATTTGACACAGGTTTGTTTTCTTCCTTGGGAAACCTCAGGGTGTGATAGTATGTTGCAAATCCAGCGTAGATTAGAACTCCAAGCTGAAGAAAGGTGCCGATGACGGCAGCAGCCCGTACCTCTGCCCGTTTTTGTGGATGTACATTAAGCGATATGTTCGGTGCCGAGGTGGATTCGTTATAGATGATAATGACCTTCTCTGATCTGTTCGAATTCTGAGGTTCAATCCCTCGTGAGTCTGTCATGCCAACATTGTTGAGCGGCCTCCAATCAATCTGGTTTTGGCGAAGTGGTACTCACTTGGCTCAGAACTACACGTACTCATCCCCTTTTCTGAGTCTCCAATTCCACTACCTTGTCTTTGAGTTAGCTCCCGTGTTAAGTTTGTTGGCTGGGACTTACTAGTGGTCAAGAAGCCATCTCTCTCGGCCTCTCTAAAATTCTTACACTCAAAGTCGAAATTTCCGGTAGGTAGAGCACCATCTTTCCGATTTTTGGGTAACAAAAGAATAAACTCCCGCACCGGGGGTGACCCAAGACTCCGGACAATCTCAGAGCCATTCCATAACTCACAGACATCCACAGAAGTGGAAGACATCAGCTCGACCTCAGCAGCGGCTAAGTTTTCTCTCGCTCTACCAATAATCGCCTTTAGCCATGACGGCCCCCCAACTCTGATAGCGCTGACGATAATTGTGAGGATTCCAAGAGGAGCCATGGCAAGAGTAAAACTATCAGCCCAGCCCGTGGCCTGGCTCATATACTGCATAGTAACTCTCTCTCCAAAAAGGGCGATAAGTCTCGAATAATTAGCGTAACAAATCTGACCTGGAGTGTTGACTTACGGTGCCAAATCTGTGAATAGGTTGTTGGCGAAATCATCGCCAAATTCCGCGGCCAAACATGCTGGGATGAAGAAAAGAACTGTAGACAGGGACCAGGACGTAACATGGCTGATTTTCATTATTACAGCGAAGAGCTAACCTCGGTCGATCGTTTTCGGGCTTTATCTGCTTCAATTGTAGTTAGATTAAACTCTTGGGAAAAAGGAAGATTTGTGAGAGAGAAAGAGAAAGATGGCGCAGAAGTCAGATCATATTAACGCAATGCGATCGAGCTGAAAATCAGGCTCTGAGACTTCTGTTTGTAATAAATTAGTTCGTTTTATGGCCAATAACGAGCTGCCTATAAACGCTGCGGCTTGTTCGTGTAACCTCCACCTTGCTTATTATTGAGTCCCCCCACCAACATGCATCGCCAAAGCCGACCAGTAGTAACAAAAGTGTCGTTGCGCTCCCGAAAGAATCCACCGAGGAGACCATCTGTATTTCTTATCAACGTTCTTCGACAGCCTGTTTCAGATCTTGATTCATCCTCACATAGCCTTGTTGTAGCTCATTCAGCTTTCCCGCCGCCGCAGCTATCGGTGCCAAAATGCCAGAAAAGCGCTCTCCTTGTGTAAATCGCGTCGACCTTTCGTTTTCGACAGCCTCCAGTAGACACCAGTGCTCCGTATCAAATATAATTGGTGTCAAGATACTGCCGTTCCATCGAAGCTCTTTTTCAGGCTGTAGCGCCGATACGACATTTGTGTATGTCTGGGTATTTTCGATTGTGATAGTCTGTTTGCTTCCAACGGCAAGCTCAGTCTGTGGAGGTTGTACTTCAATCGATGTAACAAAAGTATTCCATTTTGACCAAGACTCCAAGTCCATCAACACGCTCCATACTTGTGATGGAGGCGCTGCAATTATGATTGATTCTTGAATTTCGCGCATCTTGATTGTGATTGATTTGAGAAGCCGCCTTACAAGATGGCGATTGTATTCTAGGTATGGAAAATTAGGTTCTTTGTGGTTCGGGAACTATCAAGACCGTACTACTTGCTCTTTATATATAGTATCTAAATTATTGATTGCTTGGTTCTGAAGATGTCATGGCTCACTCGGTGACGAGGGACGGCACGTATGGATGACCGATGCGGGCTGTTTCAGCTATGACGTCAACGGATTCGGGGGGTTATTCGTCCGCTCAGGTTGTCTAGTGCCTCAAGTCTACCCGAGCATCTGGCATCTATTGTCCCGGTGCAACAACAACGCGCCTCATCCCGCAATTAGCATATATTCTAATACTATATTCTTCTCCATTCGACCTCAGATAGTGGCATTCGTCTAGGTCCATAAACCTTCCCCATTATCTCCCTGTTTTGTCTTGATACGCAGTCAAGAACATAACATTTTTCTCTTCAGCCACTTGTTTGCGAATTCATGTAGAAACGCCACAATCATTTTGTATTTTACTTCTCAATTAAAACAAAGATATCTCTCTTCCATTATCACAATGGTTTAAAAGCTATGGGAAGACGCTAGGTACCTGAGTCAAGATGACCGCAGCACTGGTCGTATCTACTGCAGCGACCACGTAGAATCTTCATTATAGACTGCAGTAGCGTTGGTCCTTCCCGACATGTCGATTTCAATGTTCGGTGCGTCAATTCGACTAATCATCATGCCGTCTCCGGCATGTGTTTGGAACCAGACCGCAACCTTGTGATTAGGCTGAATCACTTGACTAGAGTCTTGGGACCCGACGTAGAAGGGGACCTTGGAGCTGCCCATGTTTCTGTAGAGGATGGGGGAGGCTCTGTCGGCCTGGTTATTGAACTGAATAGCACCTTGACTTCCACCATTTTTGACACTGCCTTGAAAGTCTGAGCTCAAGGTGTAGGTCTGTCCGAGCCTGATAGAGTCGACAGGAGTGTAGGCCTGAACTTTGGCTAAGGAGCTAATTAGCATGTTGACATTTACGTTATGATTTTGATGGCCTGCATACCTCCTTCCGTGAAGTCGGATCCAGTGGCAGCAATACCATAGTCATCACTCCACGCGAAGGAGATGTAGGGCGCAACGTCTTGATTACAATCGTCAGTATAGGTCAAAGTAGAGGAACACAGAGCCTCACATGAGGTTGCTGCTATAACCTTGAATCCCTCGCGCTCCACTCCGCAAGCAAAACAGAGCTTGTAACCTTGATGTGCGAGTTGCTGAAAGCTCTGTACTGGAACCGTGACTGTCAGAGAATAATTGCTCATTTTGACAAGGCGTTGATTTTAGAAGAAGGAAGATTTGGTTGTTTTCTATGATGTGAAGACTCCAAAGAGGGGAATTCTTGCGCATTTTATAGCCTACAGTCTGCGTCCCAGAGAACCAGTTCACCTCCTCAACTGTCTTTGGCTTTGGGTGCGAGCTCAGCTGGTCACGTTAATGCAGCTTACTGTAGTTCATACCACTTCCTAAGAAATTTACATTGGCGGGCGGCTGACCATAAGCACTGTGTGAGAGCTAGTGAACTTTGTGCACCTGTAGCTGCAGTATTCCTGATCATACCGAGTGAGACGGCGTATAGTGGTCAATAGTTTGCTTATCATACATCACTAGTCTTTGGCTGAAACCAACCGTTAGGGGATAGTCCCATACCCACAGCCAGCCACGATAAACCCCGCACTCCATTTAAGGTTAGACAGTTGCAGTTGTTCCCAGCAAAACAGAAAGAGTTAATCAGTACCTATACCTGTTGCGACCTGATATGACATCTCATGTACTCCTTAACAGACGTCAAACTGTAACCTGATCCAGTCATCTCCTGCACATGGCATTGAATGTCCCTGACTCCATGTCAATCGCACTTCTTTGTCCTGGATCTAACTGTGCCAAGTTATGATTTATTATTCAAACATCTAATTGTCGGGACTGTTGCTTTGTAATTCTCATTGAGCTCTCTCCGTTCTCGGCCTGCTTGGCCTTGAGGCGCGAGCAAAACCAGCCACAAGGTGCGCTTCACCTGCCAGAGAAACTCGTTCCGCGAAAGCGGAATGCGATCTGATCCATCTTCAACGTTTTGATTGGCGGCAGCTTCATCCTCTTTCGAACACCAACTCCACTCTCCTAGTTCGCCTATCTTAGTGTAAATCAGCAATCTCGGCAAGCGGTATAAAGATCCCGCGGGTTATTGTTACTGTTTCTAATTTTTCATAGTAAAATGCTGATGTTCAAGATTTGATAGTCTATAATGTTAATTGAGAGGTCGCCAGACCCCTCATATCAGCTTCTTAACGATGGAAAGGATAAGGAAATACTGGTCAAGTTATTCTGAAGCGTATTACCTTTTCAAGAATAACACTACCGGGTAGTTTAGTTAAATAGTTTGCCAAAGCAACAGTTCATGCTTGATATTTTATCTTAACACAGAAGACACTTACAATGCTGAATATTCTTGCAATAATTTCTAAAATACTGCGGGTTATCTGATCATAGTACATAGAGACACTTTGCTTACATATCACCTCGCAACGTCATAATCCGGTGTATCCGATCTATCCGCCGTCAGCTGCAATACCCCTTCCCTTCTTACATCGGCCAACCAGAATACGCGTCCTCGCGCGAACTAAGTAGTTTACAGCGGAATCATGAATTTTTTACCAGCCCGCTATTTAAGCCGCATAGCAGCCATTCGCCCATTGCCTCCGAGGTTCGGCAAGCAATAGCGCTGCCCGACTTTCGAGTCACTAAGCAGACTGTCAACAGCGCCCTTCACATGATTCTCACAAACATCACACTCTCACTGATCCTTGTTCCGAACATGACATGTCTCATGTTTGATGGTAACCACAGATGAAAATGTCGATGAATGAATGGCTCGATCGTGTCATGCTTATAGAACAGGCTGTCGCCAAGTGCCGCGGAGATGTTGCGCATGCTCAATCGGTGGAGAATGAGGAGGAACTGCGGGCGGTTCTCACGACGATGTGCCACGATATCATCGGGATAATCGGAAGACCTCAGGTCGAGAGATCGTTACAGGCATGGTCTGAAGTATATCCAGAACTAGAGGGTTCCAAGTTGATAGAGAAGACGAGCATATACCGCCATTTGGTCAGTGCTCAGGCCCCACATACAGAATCTCTCATGCTGATGAGCTTTATAGCAACAAAAGAATACGCCCTGGGTTCCTGCATCTGAGCAGGATGGTATAAGAAATGAAAATCGAGCTGTTTCATTGAGGCCGACACCTGGGACTTCATCTTCGCCTCCATCGGTTCAAGAAATGGACGTCCAGAATAGGGCGGAGAGACTTCGGGATGCTCTCTGCCTTCCACCTATCCGCCGGGCTTCTGCAGACAATATCAACCTACCGCATCCGAGATACATATCTCACTTACCACCAAGCCACCAAAGAATACCACAAGATGGTTACTTCTCTCCTTTTACGACGTCTCCGAAAACCCGAAGCAACCGCTCAGAGTCGCCCCGGGTTCTTCCCCCAATCATATCATTTGGCGACGACATAGCCGAGTCGCCTGTCTTTCATACTCCCCAGAGTAGTCGACGAGCAAGCCAAGTATCATACCCAGCCTCAGATAAAAGTCTAGACCCATTCCAGCCGATCCACTATGATCCAAATCCTCACGAGAAGGCAGCGCCGAGTTTGAAGTCGCAGCCCACTAACAACATGACAACTCCTGGCGACGTGGATCAGAATAATGGTATGTGCCGGATACCGAGTGACAAAAAGGCTGGGACTACGTTCCATGAGATCCCAACGTCTTTAGCAGAGTATCTTGAGAGGATCCTTGCTGCAGGGGACATGCCGTTTACTCTGGCTGGTTTCAGAGACAGAGATAATTATTACAACTGCCCATTCTGTAGTGAGAACGGGAAGAGGAATTATAAAAGGTCAGGACCTTTTACGGACCATTTAGTAAGGCACTGGAAATCACTACAGACCTCATAGCAGGGCGGACATAGTCTTGTTGTCGAAGAAGAAATAATCGACTCCACTCATAATATTGGCTCTTTACATAGACATCTACTCATAACTATCCTCCAATCCGAATAAGAGAAAGTCCACTCGCATGCGCAAGCTTAAATCTTAGGACGAGTAAGCAAGATCTTGCCATCCTTGTCATACCAGATCTTCCTCGCCTTAACCTGTCGAAGATAATCCTTTCCAGAGGTATGCGCATCAGCAAAGAAAAGCCACCACTGTCCCTTGTACTCGACAATACTTCCATGAGTAGTCCACCCATCAACAGGGTCGAGAATCTTGCCCTGGTAGGTATAAGGACCGTAGATGTTCTTGGAAGTAGCGTAGACGAGGAAGTGGGTGTCGCCGGTGGAGTACATAAGGTAATACAGCTTGCCACGCTTGTGAATCCAAGGTCCCTCGAAGAATCGTCGCTTGTTATCCTCAGCTTGAAGAGGCTTGCCTGTCTCGGGGGCGAGGATGACGAGATCGCGGGGTGTTTCGGTGATCTTGTGCATGTCCTTGCTTAGCTTGGCGATCTGAGGAGATAGGGCGTTGGTGCCGTTGGGAGCAGCCTTGTCGCCAAGCCACGACTCATTGAAGGTCTTGTGATCCTGCCAGGCTTGGAGCTGGCCGCCCCAAATACCGCCAAAGATGAGATAGGCCTCGTTGTTAGTATCGACGTAGCTAGCAGGATCGATACTGTATGTGCCGGGGATCCAGCTCTTGTCGGCCTTGAAAGGACCGCTGGGCTTGTTGGAGACAGCAACTCCAATTCTGAAGATCTCATCTTTGTCCTTGGCGGGGAAGTAGAGATAATATTTGCCGTTCTTGTAAGCTGCATCGGGAGCCCACATTTGCTGCTTGGCCCATGGGACATCGTCGACTGAGAGAGCGACACCATGATCAATAACTGGGTCTTTCCCGTAGATGCTCTTCATCGAGTAGGTATGATAGTCTCTCATGGCGTATTGAGCGCCTCCTGTGCCATTGACGACATTGGCTTCGATGTCGTGGGATGGGTAAACCCAGAGCTTGCCCTCAAAAACATGAGCCGAAGGATCAGCGGACCAGAGGTCTGTGATCAAAGGAGGAATATCATTAGTGTCTTGGGCAGCGCAATTGCTGGTCAGAGACAGCAGCAATGCTGAAGACAGAAACTTGAGCTGCATCGTGGCGAACTGGAGAACCTAATGCTTAATTGACAAGATTGAACAAGAGACTGATGAGACAAATTATCGTGGATCGTGGCCTTGTCTTTTATACCCATTTTTCTCGCTGCTATACCAACTGCCGTGATGATGACCTCAACTAAGTTTGTCCCCTTGATAAATCAGGCTATTCCCCCTGGAAATACGGGGGTTTGCGGGGTATCCTCTTGGCACAGGATTGGCCCGCCGGGTAAAGCAAATTTTAATAGAGTTTACTGGATTGTTTTCTATATAAACTCTTTGTCATGCTGCACCACGCCCTCAACTAAGCAGCTGGGGGCGACAAAACACACCGCCAAGCGTAAGCAGAATACGACGCCCGTCACTTTAAAGATTTGTGCCTAAACGGAAGAATTATTTGTGTAGTATTGTGTTGATGTTAGTGAGAAAATAGTCTATTTGAGTTTATACTTGCCAGGGGATCGTCAGGAATATAGACGGATTGGGAAGACAGTGCATGCTCGGTCGTGTTCATGGACTGGTGCGCTTAGCTTTAGCCCCGCAGAGTACCAGATTACCGGTCCATTCAGCTTACAAGCTGGCCATGGCCAAGGTGCTCGATGCTACGTTATTGGATCTTGCCTCCCATGTTTGCGTAATGCATCTAGAACCTGGAATACATTGGACCCTGGGAGAACAAAAAGTCAAGATCATGTCGTTTTACGGTAAAGGGCCGTTTATTAAGGTGATGACCTGCGAGATGCACCGACAGATCCGGCCGTACTATCCGGTCATTGATTCGTGCCATGTGAAACATTCATCGAGTCTTAGCGTCAACGATTCAAGATGGGGCAAATGCTCCGAAATCAGGGGCATCGTATTCGACCCAGCAAAGAGGATCAATATCTGCCTGAGGCACAGTATACGGCGATTGCTTCTCTTTCGGCAAAATTACAGTTATTATAGTTACACAAACATCAATTGGGGGCCAACGTGGATAATGGCAATATACATGATACAACATGGGACGTGCTTTAGGCAACCAACCAATATGACGCCTAAGGTATCAACACGAACTTCATGAGCTGATTCCCTGCGGCAAAATGGAACACGCATGCGACAATCCAGACCCTTTCAACCCGAGTCTAAATAGCCTCAAAGATGACATACACAAGCCGTCATATGCGTCGTCCTGGCCGTAGACCGGCTCTATACTATTACATCCGGTTCGGTTCGAGAGACACTCCTCCCAGACCTATCCCTCCATATCGGCCTCAGTTATTCAAGCGGAGCAAAGAAGATGAATCACAACTCAAAGAACTGTATGCGCGCCACTCCCGGAACTGGAGTCAGACCGACGCGCAAGCCTTTGAGGATATCATGGACAGAGACGCTGCTAGAAAGGATGCATCCAGGAAACCACTGAGGCTTATTATATACAGCTACTTTGAGCATCTCAACCTTCCTCCTCTGCCACCTCCTCTTCCAGGATGTAGTACAAGTGTACAAGTAAGTAGGGCGGAAAATCACAGTAACGAGAGTGTAAGACCTTTTATGGTGGCTTGCGATAAAGGTTTGCTTGATAAGGTCAAGGCTTGGACAGAAGATGGGGAACGGATAGAAGAGCTTCAGCAGCTGGGCCTCCAAGACGGATTGGTATACGCAGCGAGAGCGAATCATATTGAAGTGGTACGATATTTGCTTGATGAGAGATGGACGCCTCTGAACGGCGAAGTGGTGAGAGAGGCTTGCGATAACCTGTCCCTCCCACTATTTGAACTCTGCGTTCAGCATGGCTATCACCCTAATCAGCAAATACCTAGCCGCGACGGGCATATCGGTGTTGCCTTAAACCACTGCGTTCAAGATGTGGACATCACTCGTTTTCTCCTTGAACATGGCGCAGATCCGGATCTTGCCCCATTCAAGGACGGAAGGTTGCACGACTGGGGGGAGAAAGCTACGCCACCAATGGACCGCACATCAGGACTCGCACTCGACCTTGCAGTTGAGAAGAGTCCAATGATCGTGGTGCAGATGCTTCTCGAGCATGGCGCTCATCCACAGTACTCACGTCCACTACATGGAGCTATCAAACGACTGCACTGCCATTCAATCCCCGACGCACAGACAGACTGGAGACCTCTGATGGAAATGGCCTTGAGGTATGGAGCTGAGATCAACGCAAGGACTTACTCAGGCGGCACAGCGCTGTCGAGGGCTGTTCACCTCGAAAACTGGGAAATTGTCGAGTTTCTCATTGAGAAGGGCGCGGACCCGTTCGTCAAATGTCCTGCTTCAAAACACGATTCGTTCGATTCAGCGCTGAAATTTGAGGATCAGCCTTGGCAGAGGAGTAAGGAGGTGAAGGAATATCTGAAGGGTTTGATGAGTGGATCAAAACTGGAGATTGGAGGAGAAGCTATAGAGGAGGCGAGGAAGAACCCACTGGTGCGGATCATTGAGAAAGTGAAGAGCAGAGATGCGGCCAGGCTAGACAGTGCATAAACCATTACATTGATCCTCTTGACATGCAATACAGCGGCGGTTCTATAAAGACATCATTTAATGCTTAGAATCGAGCCTCAATTGGTAATGGAGATGATATTCACCTGAACAGAAAGCCAATGAAACCGCGACTGTTTGCCAGCTTCCTCAAATAGCAGTTTCAGCCTTAGCAGACCCGCAGCTTCGGACGATCTACGTTTGTTTGATCTTAGTGTAACGCATTTTAATGGATCTAGACCTTCGGGCCGCCTCCGACTCGAAATTGGTCGGTCGCCAGTACCTAACACTACTTCTCATGCGCTAAGAACCCGTACACATCTACTAGCAGTTCATAACGCATGAAAGTACTGATCTGTACCTGCGGGGCATCCATCGGTGGCTTCGATAAAGATAAAGCTCAATCTCTTCCCCTGTAAGACCTAGTCCAATAAATAGTCCTCGCCACCTAATTTCTACGCAGTAAATTTCTCCTCATCCTCACTGTCCCTTCGCAATCGTCAAAATGGCGGACGATTCATCCAAATCATCGACAGATCCCTCCGCTGCCGTCGGTCCCTCGAAAGAAGCCAACAAACTCCTCCCCGAAGAAACAGAACTCGACCAAGATGGCTTTCACAACGATCACCAAGACCATCTGGACATGCAGCGCCTCGGCAAGAAACA
Organism: Fusarium mundagurra; assembly: GCA_013396205.1. Lineage (NCBI taxonomy): Eukaryota > Fungi > Ascomycota > Sordariomycetes > Hypocreales > Nectriaceae > Fusarium > Fusarium mundagurra. The sequence continues at coordinate 34,789 of JAAOAN010000336.1, read as the reverse complement.
GCAGTTCAAACGAACGTTTTCGCTGTGGTCGTCAATTGGCTTTGTAGCTATTTACATGGCGACGTGGGAATTCGTGCTGATTTCGCTTGCGCCGGGCTTTACGAACGGTGGATATGCTGGTGTCTTCTGGTGTTTTGTCACCACGACTACGGCATATTCTGCTGTTGTTGCGAGTTTGGCGGAGATGGCTTCTATGGCGCCTACTTCTGGTGGGCAGTACCATTGGGTTAGCGAGTTCTCACCACCGAAGTATCAGAAGGTTTTGTCTTATGCTTCGGGCTGGATGACGACGTTGGGATGGCTGGCTAGTTTTGCGAGTAGTTGTTATACTATCGCTTTTCAGGTGCAGGCTTGTATCAACGTTACGAAGCCTGACTTTGCGTTTACGACTTGGCAGATTGCGCTGATTATGTGGGCTGTTATCATTGTCACCATCGCGTTCAATACTTGGGGCACTGCTTTCTTCCCTCAACTCGAGACAGCGAGTTTGATTGGTCATCTTTTGGGATTTTTCGCAGTCGTGATCCCTCTTTGGGTTCTTTGCGATAAGAATGATGCGCATGATGTATTCTTGCAGTTTACTGATCAGAGTGGGTGGGATAATATGGGCTTTGCATACATTTCATCTCAGATCTATGTCCTCTGGTGCTGCTTCGGTTCAGACAGTATCGTCCATCTGTCTGAAGAAGTCAAGAACGCGTCGATCGTTGTACCAAGAGCGATCTGGTGGTCATACGTTGGTAACGTCTTTTTTGGTTTTATCATGCTCATCACCATGCTCTTCTGCATTGGCCCTCTTGACGCCATCATCGAGGCAGACTGGCCCTTCATCGCTCTCTTTGATCGCACCGGATCTCAGGGTCTCAACCTTTTCTTCAACGTCATTCTTTGGCTTTTGGTCTATCTCGGCAACATCACGACCCTTGCGACTTGCGCACGTGAGACATGGGGGTTTGCGAGAGATAAGGGACTTCCAGGCTCTCAGTGGATTGGCCACATGTAAGTTCAGACATCGGCTGTGTATAACTTCCGTTAACAATTGGCTAGGGACAAGAAATGGCACATGCCCTTCAACGCAGTGTACCTCATGTCCATCGGCGCTGCTCTCCTAAGCCTCATCCAAATCGGCTCCGACGTCGCCTTCACCGTCCTTGTATCACTCTCCACCCTCGGCATCATGAGCACTTACCTCCTCAGCATTGGCTGTGTACTCCTCAAGCGCATCAGAGGTGAACAGTTGCCTTCTGCTCGGTGGAGTCTGGGCCGCTTTGGACTGGCGATCAACGCGTTTTCTGTGCTTTACAGCTTGTTCATTGTCATCCTCTGCTGCTTCCCATTAACTCTGCCCGTTGATACTGCTTCAGCGAACTGGGCGCCTTTGATATGGGCTGGCGTTATTATCATCGCTGCCATCGCATATCTTACGCACGGCAAGAGGGAGTACACTCCTCCGGTGAATTTTGTGGAGGGTTTCAAGTTGCAGGGAGTTGGTCTTCAACAGTCGTCGTAGGAAATGCGAAAAAAGAAAAAGAATTTATATTAAAGCTTAGCATTAGACACCTAGTTTCTTTAATTCGACATCCTGAATCCTTTCAGTACAGAGTCTAAAAACTCCACATTTTCTGCATTCTGCCAGTATTCTGCCTCCTCTCTTGATGTCCTCTCGGCTGCACTCTTGTCACCCAGCATATCCTTAGCGCCAAGTGCCCAACTATAATTTTCTGCTTGTCTATGACATGTCTGATTATTTCTGAAGTTTTGAGCCTCGCAGCTTCGTATACCAAGTTTCTACCATCGCCTCGTAATGCTGTTAAGAGTTGATAAGCCGAAGTCAGAGATGACTAGAATGATCTCGTCATTATCCCCTAATGTCTTGAAACAGAGGATATTATCGCACTTAATGTCCCCATGTCTACCATAACCACCACTTGCGTCCTGCTCTGCATGTTTCGGGTTGTGTATGGCATGTAGCGCACCGATTAGTCCTAGGAGTTGGTTAGATATACAGATTGTCGCCTAGCTGTGCCTGGGGGCTTCGCTCTTTTCCAGGTACTCGCTGAGATCACGGATTGCACTGGGAAAGATGAACCCTATTTCATCTGCGCAACGAAAATGGCATAAGGCGGTTACTAAGTGGGGATACCTAAGCCCGTTGAAACGCTTGAGCATCTCCCACTCCTCCTAGAATTTTGACTCGTTATCATGGCCCGTCTTGCGAAGGGTCTTGATTGCAAATTTTGTACAATCAAGGTTGATTCTTTGCATGCTCCATCAGCTTCGCTGAGTGGGCAACGGCTATTCAACGTTCGTTACTCACACTCTGCAATAGTTGTTGATAGGAATGTGACTGGATGAGTGTCAACTCATGTCACTGTCCCAAAAGTCCCAACATTATCTGAAACTTCATCATGGGGCTCGTTAGGTGTTTCACGAAAACAACGCTATAGTTTGCAGGTAGGCTCTAATAGATGGTGCTGAGTCCTGAAAGGACATCATGTGAACCGGCAAGGAACATTATCGTCTTTCTGCTCTTATCCATGCATGATATATTCATTTACACCGTGCTTCACCAGTATCTCAGTAGTAGTAGTATCTCCAGAGATGAATTCTGAGTAGAGTAGCATCTGCGCAGCTTGGTCCTGCCCATCGATGTCTGCGTAGGTGCTTAGTAACATGGATAGTATATATGCCTCTTCTAGGGCTGCAGTTAGGCAAGGAGGTGTCTGACCCTGGAGGTTAGAGACTCTCAAATCTCAGCCCTTGACTATGAGGCCTTTAGCTATCAACGTGCGGCCAAACTGCGCAGCCGAGTGGAGTGGTCCGTTTCCTCGAAGATCTTGAGCATTAATATCGGCATCGATGAGAAGAAGCGCTGATATTATCTCCACGTTTATATGTACATCATAACGATCACGGGGATCAAATGCAGTTCATATTACAAGTTGTCAAGCATAGTGTAGCGAAGTTAGAAGGTCTAAATCTCGTGAATTAACGTCCACCTCGCTTTCCATTCACAAAACAAATGTTCATAGAGGTAGAAAGATCGCTGAGTGAAGACTTGGTAAAAGTTGTATTGGATATAGGATGATATATCACAAACTTCCTGACGACTTCGATGGTTCTTGTTGTTTTTTCCATCATGTAATGTGGTATAGATGTTGACATGAGTGGTAATTGGGATGAACATCGACTCATGCCATAGTTGTGAAATCCGCCGCTGTATCTGAGACTCGTCATGTGTCCACAATCGCATTTCGAGAGATCGACACTCGGATTACAAGCGCCTTCATATAGAGAGCTGATCATCTACTGCTATGCCGAAACATGGTCTCTTCCAAGACTTCTTACAGAGGTTAGTAAGCCACATGCTGGCACGGATTCTCATCTGATACAAAAAGGACGAAAAGAATCGGATGGGTGAATCCGTGACGATGGACATTCTATGATGATGTGGCCGCAAACATGAAGATAGACAACTAATACTTCAATTCAACTTCTGCTTGAGCAGACACGCTGTACATCTTAGGTCTTTTACGAGTGACTTCGACGTAACATTAAGAAGTGCGTCTGTTCATAAGTACATTACAGTGATATCAGACATTCTACAAAATAAAAATATAATGACATATACCCTTTATACTACTCTTTTTTTTGTAGGATTGACTTGCATGTCCATCGCCTGTATATTTGTTTCGTTCTTAGAAATTTGCTGAGTAAGGAGTTACTTCTCACAATGTTAATTCTACAGGCACAGAGTGAGTCGCATAACCGTTTCTGATAGGGCTCTTTCGCGGAAAAATAAGATGTTACACACTATTCGCCTAGCCACCAAGGCGAGATAAAGTGGTGTATTCCCAGCCTTGTCTTATACGTTAACCTCAACCTTAGCATTGCATCTCTCACTCCTCCTGCAATTTTGACTCGTTGTTATGGTCCGTGTTGTGAAGGGTCTTGATTGCAGACCTTGTACAGCCCAGACTGATCGTTTGTTTGGTCCATCAGCTTCCGGCGCCTGGAAAGTGTTATCTCAAGGTTTGTCACTACACTCTTCAATAGCTCTTAATGGGAATGTGCTGTTAGATGGATATCGACTCGTGTCACAGCTATGTCTGTAATATTATTACATATCTCAAGTGGCGTTTTAAGAAATCGATTCCAGGGTCTAAAATTACCTCTATATAGATAGCCGGCGTTCCTTTAAACTAAGTTCTCCCTGCTGATTTAAGCTCTCAGCCATAAGTCTCGTTTAGAGAATTGTCTACTGTTAAGTATAAACATGATCTTGATCTTTTACAAATACAAGTCAGAATGTTCTTTCCCTGAGGTCTCACGGCATTAATAACACGCAAGCTATAGGTAAACTAGGTCATGTTAGAGGATAGAGCGGGTTGTTCTTAATCCTGATGGGCAATTGTTGATTGTCAACCCGACCTTTGCAAAATGCCGGATATCCCCACATCACTGTTGTAATGCAGGCAGTGCAGAAACCTTCTCTGTTCACTGAAAGCTTCCATCTCAAAATCTGGCATCACTGGTAGAAATGCTTTGCATCACTGGTAGAAATGCTTTGCATCGCTGTCAGCGGATACATGATCACTGGCAGAAAAGGAATCGCATCACTAACAGAAGAGTATAGTATCACTGATAGAACAGTTCAGCGAGAGCTGAACTATTTATATCAAGTTTAAATCAGATTTTGTAACTTAGACTTCAATGAAATTAGCCACTGTTGTTACAAATACCTGCCACACTGAACTTCTCTGGAGCAACTACCAACACTACTCTCTTACTATAATGGAAATTGAAATTATCCGTGCGACCCTAACAGATAAAGGCACTCTAGAGACATATTTAACTACTATATTTGACCAAGGAAGTGTAGCGATAGAGGTATGACATTCGTAATCTACACTCTTGAGGCACAGGTTACTAATCACACGTGTAGTGGGACCGGGGAAAGTTTCATTGTAAACTTCCAAGACGTCTTACTGAGGTTAGTGATCTCCCCAGCTGGTTTTTGTTACTATCTAACAGGAAAGGATGAAAAGGAGAGGATGCAGAAAGCCGTGAGGGCCAATAGCACATGATAGTGTCGCTGCAGATATGAATTAACTCAAATTTAAATTCACCACTTGCATAATGCACATTTTGATTCATTTATTAGCGGACTCTTTATATTGATAGGTGTTTCAATGTATGATTACTCTGCGACGATATCAGCCACTTTACAGAAGCGAGATCAGACAGCCAACAGCTGTTTCTCAGAAATGATAGCAAAGTCAAGATACAAGGGGTTACACATAAGTTTCTCATATTGCTAATACGCAGAGAACAAGTTGTTACACGCTATTCACCTTATTATGTATGCGACGCTTTTCAACCAACTGTCACACATTGCACTATTGCACAACATTGTCTTTTCTTAACACAGCCATTGTCTTTTCTCAACACAGCCATGAACGAGAGTTTGTCTCCCCTAGGACAATGCAGTCTAAAATACATGCCGTATTCCACACACAGCCACGTAAGGAAAGATAATAAGCAGCAATTTTCCCCGTCAAAGTCTTGTTGGCTACTCTACCTTGCATTTTGGTTATTTGAAAGAAGCCATTATATCATTTTTGCAACTTCGGAAAGATATGGACTGGGCAAATGACAATGCGATATGCTGCGGACATGGATCTAGCAGAGTATTCAAGTATCATGAGAGACCAACCAGCGTCGTACGAGTGTTTTCAGACAGCAGGGTTCATATTCCAAAAGGCAACCGACTGCACCTTACTGATGTATTCTAGAAGCCTTTAGTATGGACAATGACCAATAGTAGTGATTGGAATCAATGGTTTCTTAAGGTTGGTATTGCAATTTACTTCTTGAGTTTACTGAGACAAACATCGTTTCTTAGCAGCATCCAAAGCTTGACGGATTAGACGCTGGCCTAGTTCTGATGTATGCTCAACCCTCAACTATAACGTCCTCGAGCTGATAAGTATTTTAGTTTAGCAAGGAAGATCGGTGAGCCCAAGATCGATCCGGTGGGGGGTATTCAGGCAAATGATTGGATCAAAGCTATCGCGCAAGCGACAACGCACAATAGCCACGCATCCAAAACCCCGCGTGACAAAACTTCGGGCCTACTCGATGTTAGAGAATTGCCTTTCTCAGAGCAGTCCTTCAAAGACATCGCAAAGAACTTTTATATTCACGACTCGGTCGAGCAGGTTGTCAGCCGAGCAGACGTTTCACACTTCTCAGCAGTCAAGCTAGACATGGGCAGGCAAAATTGTCGTCGCCTACCTGCACAAGGTTAGTTTATATCGCTTACTGGATATAAACCACTTCTCATGGTAATAAAGTCTACAACGCCCGAACCTCCAATGCCTGGCAAGGTGATCTCGCGGTATCATCAACATATTTCCCACACTGTAACCTGACATTTGCAGTTATGTTTGGTTGCACGTTGTCAATCGAAGCAGAGATATTAACCCGGCTTGCAACGGCCACTTACGAGGTTTGCCATCCACTACTGGTTACCAGTATGCTTATCGAAATTGAGAGAACGCGCCACATGCCAATAGTGAACAATACTGTTGACGAGCTCGAAGGGCGAATCCTGGTGCTCGACGAGGATCCCGAGTTCCTGCAACATATAACAGAGACTGAAAAGGTGACTCGCAAGAAAGAAAGGAGATTGGCCTGGTTAGACATGCAGTATCTCCGGAATCAACTGTTGAGCTGGAGTACCTGCTTGGAAGCCTTTGACGATCATGCAGAATACCTCAACCAGACAATATTTCGAGATATTAGTTCTTCGAATCCTGACACAGACTGGTATGACTCAATTGATGAGGTCTCTCCAGTACATGGCAAGGACAACGAGGAAGTCAGCCATCATGCAGACGCTGTTTCTACAGAGCTTCAGGTCGACAAGCATCAGGAGATGTCATCAGTTCGACTCGGGAAGTGTTATATGAGACGGACGGGCACTAAAATGCGATGGAGACTACGAGAAATTATGAAAGAATATAACGAGAAGATCCGAGAGTGCACTGAAAAGGCGCCTCTTAGTACAGATACTGGTATGGTGATCATTAACGAATAGGATATCTCGACGCTAGGCACTCTCAGTATTGCCTACTTTGTACTTCAACTACGAGTTGCCCAAGTACAGGACAAATGCGGTGACTGGCATGTGTGGCGAAGCAGACATCAGCGACGCTGTTAGGGAATCACAAAGGCAAGCAGTTCGCCTCGAAGTGCATTCGAATATCCAATCACATTTTATTTCTTCTGTGAGATGATAAAATGCCTTGACCAAATCGTGTAACATACAGCCTGACCCCGCAGGTCAATACCTCCGGCTTTAGCACCATCTTTGATGTTTGTATCACGTCATCACTGAGTGCGGTAGTAGGTATTAGTCAAACGATGGCACCTCGGGGATGATACTCTGTGGGTGGCGCGGGGTTACACAAACAAAAACGACTCACCGGGATCAGCTCAGAGATCGATTGAGCCAGCCGGTCTAGCGATGTTGGCTCGCCAGTGGTGTTTGTTGACAGGATCCTTCTGGTAGATGTTCACCTCAAAGAACTTGTTGTGACTACTGCACCTGTAGTTCTTGTAGCTAGAGGGACTCTTAGTATCATCGACCCGGTTGTGATGCTATAGGACAGAAGTGTTGACTTACGTGTTGGCCTTTTTGAAGTTGGCCTGGATCAAATCTTGTTCAGACACTTCGGTGTATTGCCCTTCGGATAAGTCTTGAGGAATGAAGTATCTTTTGGACTCGAGTGGACCGAAGTTGACTTGTCTAACAAGCTGGACTGCGTAAGAAGGATTAAGCTGGGAGAGGCCATGCTGGACCTCATCAAGAGTAGACTGTCTGGGGAAAGACCCCCATGACATGAAGTTGTTGAACTTGGATTGATGGGAGAGGTACTGAGGGCGATAAGACTCAATGGCATCACAGCAGAAAAGTGAAGACATTTTGAAAGCATGTAAAAAATAAAGATAGAGTGATGAAAGTATTAGAATTACTGAAGAAGATTGAGAGGCAGTCCTGAATATTTAACTTCTCTTTTGAAGCAGGCCGTCCCATGAAATCGATCAACTGCCGTCTCACTACCATTATTATGATTGGCCCAACTTGCCGGATGCGACTATCATCATTGTGCAGATTCTGAGGCCTAGCCGGACAGTTTGGCCAATCGGCCAAACTACATTAATCCGTCCCATCTGATTGGCGGCAGTCATTTAAGGTGTGATGGTCTACATAAAGCTATCTTGATGTGCGGCCAGCCGAGGATTTCTTTCTTCTTCACGGTTGACCCTGGTGGTGCTTCCGCAGTCATTCGTTGCATCCACTTCTATCGCCAACTGTCTACACTCCTTTGTTAACTTTTTAGCCGTCGTATTCTCTCTTCCTCTACTGTCTCTCTTCAGCAGATTAAAGTATCACCAAGTCCCTCTCCCAGGTAGGGGTCTTAAATTTCTAGTCAAGACCAGTCAGGGCCACCGGAACTTGAGAGGTCATTTCACCTACACTATCACGAACATCGAACTCCCCAGTTTGTTGACCCGAACTGGACTCAATCCGGAAATGCCGGTCCTCTGCCTCCCTATGATTGGGGTACTACTACTCAGCCTGCTGGACAGAGCGCACAAGTTGAAGAAGATTCACGGCTAGAACATGGTATTGAGAGTCACTACTCTCCAGAAAATGACAACGGTCAGGGTGGCGTACCTACTACAGGTGCTCACAAATGTCCTGAGTGTCCAGCTGAGTTTCCTGTCAAAAAACTTTATACGTGAGTTCTCAAGTCCTGATACCTTGGAGATTATCGAGACTAAAAAGTGTGAACAGTGCTCATCTCAAGACTCACACAAGACCATTCAAATGCAGCGAGGCTGGGTGCAGCGCAAGCTTTGCACTGAGGAAGGATCGCACCCGTCATCAAGACGAACAGCATGGCTCCACCAAATGGTATTGTAGCTTTCCGGGATGCAGGTATCAAATGGCGAGCGATGGCACGACACGGAGAGCCAACGCTGAAAGGCACGTTAGGACACGGCATAAGCAGCAGGATCCAACCTTGTATTGTGAGCGTAGATAGCTTGTACGCCACTGGTAAAATATCACTGTTGCCCAAATATTCTTCCGCCACGATGGTCCTTCAACGACCTGAACGTTTTGTTAACGTTACACCGTGATTGCCCATATAGGAAGGAGGTTGATGTCTGTGATAACGAATGAGTCACAGGTAAGATTATCGGTCGCTTATAAATAGTAAGCCTGTACATCTGGACGTTGCCAAGGCCAAATCCCTTGGACATTCATCTGCCCAAAATTTTGCATCTATAAATTTGTTACTTGCAGATTGTTCGTCGAGATGACAGCTCGGACACAGTCTCAAGAGGCATGGCAAGCATTGCCTTTGTCAATCGCTCCCACAATAGCGTCTCACTCCCTATCAACACCAGAGTCCCTACAAATTGAGATCGATCAAACAACTCATCGGCTTGAGCTCCTCAATTTCTTTCAAGTTCCTGCGCCATCTCACATTCTCGAGATCGGATGCGGTCAAGGAACATGCACTGTTGTCTTGGGGCATGCCGTTGGTGAAGATGGCCATGTGGACGCCATCGACCCCGCACCTCTTGATTACGGCGCACCATACACTCTTGGCCAAGCACAAGAACATATCTCCAAAGGCGCTTTGGGCGGGCGTGTGAAATTCTGGCAGGCCCAACTTGAAGACTTTCTAAAAAAGACAGGAGACAAGAAGTGGGATTATGCCGTCTTTGTGCACTGTCTATGGTATCTCGATGCGCCAGAAACCCTTGCTCGGATGCTCAAAGCGCTGGAGGGACGGGTGAATAGAGTGTGCATTGCTGAGTACGCCATGAAGGCATCTGATCCAACTGCTATCCCTCACGTTCTTGCTGCTTTGACGCGAGCTACACTTGAGGCTCAAAGGCCGGACAGCGAAGCGAATATCCGATGTCTGCTAAGCCCATCTGATATTAAGAAGATGGTAGGAGAAACAGGATGGATAATCGAACGAGAGACAGAAATCGTGCCGCACGAGGGATTGCAAGATGGTGGCTGGGAAGTTGGGGATGTGCAAAGCAAGAGTTTTCTTGATGACATTGAGCAATACGTTTCGGATAGCAGGATAAAGGTTGTGCTACGGAGTGGGAGAGAGGCGGTTGTAAGAGCCGTTCAAGGACTTGATGGCAGTAAGGTGCGGACAATGGATGTCTGGGCAGCAACACTTTTCCAAGGAGATTAACATATACGATAGATGGGCCAGTTTCATGCAAATATTTATGCAATATCTTAACATTACGATTTCTTTCTGCAGCTATAATGGACTTATTTCTTATTCGAAACGTCTAGTAAAGACGGTTAGCCAACAGCAAAAGACCAAGGCGCTATAGGGGGTATTGCTTACTGAACTGGAAGTGGATGATATCTCCGTCTTGAACAACCTGCAAAGAACAAAAGTGAGCCTTGCGTGATGTGATTCGAGTTGCGTGCACTTACATATGATTTTCCTTCTTGTCGGTACTTGCCAGCTGCTTTAATGGGACCCATGGACTTTTGTCCTTCGCAGAGATCGTGGAAGTCTTGATAAGCAACAACCTCAGCCTTGATGAAGCCTCTCTCAAAGTCACTGTGGATAGCACCAGCGGCTTGCGGTGCCAAGCAGCCCCTGGGAATAGTCCAGCATCGAATCTCCTTCTCGCCAGCTACACCCTAGTCAGCATCCAGTGAAACGCATGTAAGGTTGAAACAAACCTGTGAAGTAGTATTGCAGTCCGAGCTTTGTGAAGCCTTCAGTGATAATCTTGTCCAACTTTGACTTAACCTTGATGTCCTTGAGAAACTCGGCCTGAGCATCGGGATCATCCTTCAAGCTGTGTAGCTTCTCTTCGAACTCAATCGAAAAGGGAATGATATCGCGGGGGGTACCACCATGCTCAGTAACCCACTTGGCAATACCTGGGAGGTACTTGCACTTCTGTCGAAGGTAGTCCTTCATTGTCAAGTTGACGAGGTAAATGACTGGCTTGGTGGTGATGAGCTGGATCTTCTCGTTGATGAGGGCGATCTCGGCTGGTGTCCAACTTCCATCTCGAACTGGTTGGTCCTTTTCCAGCATCTGTTTTGTGTCAGTCTTGTTTCCATTTTTCGGTTGTCATTTACTTTTGACTGACTTCTTTGATCTTGGTTGTTGTCTCAGTGAAAAGAGGCAGCATCTTGTACTTGCCACCAGCTTTCTTGACGATCAGCTCCTCAGCGACGATTTGCTTCGCGAGAATGTCTAAGATCAGTGTTAGTTTTGTTTAGTTACTGATAACAAAGTACATACCGAGATCCTTCTTGCAGAGCTCGCTTTGAATGGTGTCTAGATGAGCCTTTGTCAGTTGGGTTACCTCAAGATGCTGCGCTGGACTCACCCAAGTCCCGAACAGGGTCAATTGAGTCGTCGACGTGCAAGACCTGATCGTTATCGAATGCTCTATTGAAAGACCCATGTCAGCCTGGTTCCTTGCCACTCTCTTCGACAGAACTTACCTGACAATATGGAACATGCCGTCAACGGCCTGGATATGCGACAAGAAGGCATTTCCAAGACCTTCTCCCTGAGAAGCTCCCTTGATCAAGCCAGCGATGTCGGTGACCTGAAGATAAGCAGGGTACATAGACGGAGGCTTCCAAAGATCACAAAGAAAGTCCTAAATTTCACCGATTTAGCTCCTCCCTCACCGATACTTGGCAGCATCTCAACTCACGTATCTCGCATCCGGAACAGCACATCTCGCCTCATTAGGCTCAATAGTACAAAAAGGATAATTCTCCGCCGCAGCGCTTTGCTCCGTCAAGAGATTGAACAAGCTCGATTTTCCGACGTTAGGAAGACCGACGCATCCCATCTTCAAGTTCTTGCGGACTCTTCCAAAGGCGACGACATTGTCGATAACGGGCTCGGGTTTCTTGGGAGCCATTTCTGCTGATATTGAAGCTGAGATGTTTTTTGTTGGTGTTTTTGTTTCGAGGAGGATTCAAGGGACGGGATTGTGAGGAAGACTTTTCAGAAGTGGCCTGATAGCCCACTTTAAAGACATGGGTTGTAGAGTGTTCTGGCCAGTTAGTCGAAAGCCACGTTGATACGCTGTAACCTTAGGAAAATACGAGAAAATGCTGAATATTGATATGCAGTAAGTTTATTGAGTATTCAATACTGTATCTTAGCTATGACAGCTACAGAGAGGTCTTAATCTAGTCTATTCAGGGATTCATATCGCCCTGCGAGGGAAAAAGGCATTCGTGAGGGGTATCACGTGGAGGACCCTGAAGATTTAGTGGCGGGGCGGAGACGCCATGAATAAACAGGTCTAAGCCTAACTAGGCTTCGGTTAGGAAGCGAGTCAACGTTGAAACGTGGCAGCACGGCCACAGGAGTTTCTTCAGCCACGACCAAGCCACCTTCAGGGACTAAACCTGGGATCTCTATCCTGAGATGACAAGCCTTAGGCAAAGTTAGTAGAGACTTAGAAAATCTTTTGATTAGTTGATTCACCAACAGATCTCGCAACAAAGTTGAACCGAACTCTCTAGTCTTATTATTCTAACTAGCACTCTAATTACCAGAATCCATGGGCCAGCCCATTACTTCCAGCACCCCATCACTCCAAGCCAAGACATAATCTCCCCCCCTGCACACCAACCATTACATGTCTTGCTACTCCATGTCCAAGTCTGCAACAGACTTTTGATGCGTTTTTGTCTCCTTAGTTGCAGTTAGCGGCTTTGGCGTTTTGCTTGTTCTGGCCGCCTTGGTGGTGACGAGCCTCGAGGTCTCGCTTGCAGTTGGCGTTGTTACCGTTGGTAGCGGCGGCGGCCTTAACCTTGTTGCCATTGTTGTTTGCGCCAGCGGCCTTAGCCTTGTTGCCGCCCTGAGCTCCCTGATGGTGGCGAGCGACGAGCTCCTCACGCTTGTTGTTCTTGCCGTTCCTGTTCTTCTTGCCCTTGGCTCCCTGGTGGTGACGGGCTACAAGCTCCTCCTCTTCACGCTTGTTGTTCTTGCCATTCTTCTTCTTGTTCTTTGCTCCTTGGTGGTGGCGGGCTACGAGCTCCTCCTCCTCACGCTTGTTGTTCTTGCCGTTCTTCTTCTTGTTCTTGGCTCCTTGGTGGTGACGGGCTACGAGCTCCTCCTCATCTCGCTTGTTGTTGGCGTTGGCGTTACCGTTGTTGGCAGCAGCATTGTTGTTGCAATTGTTGTTGGCAGCGGCAGCAGCTCCGTTAGCATTGCCCTTGTTGCCCTGGTGGTGACGAGCTACAAGCTCCTCATCTCGCTTGTTGTTGGCGTTGCATCCGTTGGCGTTGGCATTGGCGTTGGCGTTTTGAGCTTGGGCCTGGTTGTTGTTTTGGCCTTGAGCCTGGTTGTTTTTGTTCTGTCCGCCCTGGTGATGAGGCTGTTCTTGTTAGATGAAGTGCTACAACTAGATATTAACACGACTTACCTCTCGTTTCTCGGCGCTGAAGATAGGGAGGGCGAGAGCGTCTGCTGGAAGAGCTGCAGAAGCCATCAAAGCCTTTTTTTACGTTAGTTTTGAAGTATCACCAGCATCATGAGCAACTTACAGCAATCTGCCCAAAGCTGGAGCGAGAAACTCGGCTATCTTGAGAGAGAGCCTGAGCGGCGAGGACAGTGACGACAACGTTGGAGAAATACATCTTGACTTGGAAGTGATGAAAAAAAAAGGTGTAGAAGTGTTTTCTGACCGGCAGGTAAAATGAGAGTGATGTAGAATAAAAGGTAGGACTAGCCTTGAAAGTTGATGAGAAGAGAAAGACGTTTGCGTCAAGCAAAGCTAAGCTCAGATGATTGAAGAAGGAAATGTGAGTTGGTTGAAGAATTTAAGATTTGAGCTGAAGATGCTAAGCTTCTTATACTTGCTCGCTCTTGGGTATCTTAAGTCTAACTTGAGATGACAACCCCAGAATCTTAGAATAGATCTTCCCTCGATCTCTCCAAGTTCGGAGAATCGTCAAACGCAAGCGCCACGACAAGACCGATAGCGTTTGAAGACATGTTGGACATGATGCCGACATTGCCGCCTCGTTGAGTCAACAACGCCGTATACGAAAAAAGGAGCAATGTCTCCTTGATACCCTCATCGGCCTCCCGCTAGTCAACTTTAGGGTCAAGGTGTAGGGACGGTTAAAGCGGCCAATCATGAAACTCCAGCCTCGGCCGAAACCCAAGGCTCTGGTCGTTGTTTGCTTAAACGCGAAAACGCGAAGTGACATGCCAAAATCAACTGGGTCACGCCATTGGTGGAAATAAAACTCAAACAAGTTTCGCTGGTTTCACATGATTGGTCTAGACGACACGACCCCTGACAGCTACGACGTATAGTGCCTCACGTTGCCTGAGAATATTACTCACCCCTGTTACAGATATTGTCTGGGCCTATAATTCTGGGTGAGTAATGATTTACTATTCCTGATTCGAGATCTGTCAAACCCATGAAGCTGGAACATTGTTTTAAGTGGGTGGTCTGGATGACTTGTTGTAGTATTCACTTGTCGCACGAACCATTTCACGTTTCGTCTTGGCGTTTGAAGAGTTGCTATTGGGAGCCGATTATCCGCATCCTGTAGAACCTAAGCGCCAAATCAGAGAAGACCAATTATAGAATCAGGTTTCTGGGCATTGATATATACATCATTGCTTCAAAATTTGTCGCACTTGTTCTTTTTTCCCTCATCGCCCTGGAGGTTGACTTTTATTCTCCCACTGCAGGCCAGCCATTTTCTTTTACTTTTTTGAGGTTCGGTTAATCATTTTCTGCAACAATGGGTTCAAAGTATCGTCCAGTTCCTGAAGATGAGGAGCAGCAAACTTATGAAAAGAACGCTCTCTTATCACCTCTGCCCATCTACACCAACATCTCGCCATTCATTTCACAACCAGGTGCACATCCAATCTTAATATGGATATGTCATGGTATCCTACTCTCCTTCTCATTGGCGTTCTTCGCCCTTTCATTACTACTTCGCGCCAGCCCTTTACAAAGTGGCGTTTGCAATCAGCCAAACTTTCCTTACTGTGAGTCTATCGCAGTGCTTTTCTGACCTCTATTGACATCGAATAGCTCCGGCAGAAAGCGTTGCAGACTTCCATACGGTCCGATACAATATTACTCCAGCCCTCGAGATGTCCGAGTTTGTCGGATACGGACCCGAGGTTGATAAAGCCTGGAACCGTGTTACATACGACGTCGGTGATCAAATGATTTCAAAAGCGGAACTTGATAAACTGGGTCTCGACCCCAACTCCCTCAAGGTGAAAGATCCTAAGACAGGGCATACAGGCTATCGCGTTGGAATTCAGGTGTTCCATCAGCTTCACTGTCTGAATTTGCTTCGGCAAGACACCTACAGGGATTACTACTCCAAGATGGGTGGCGACATTGAGGTTGAGCCTGAGGACTTGAGAGGACATCTTGGTAAGTCGGACTTTCTGGACCTGTTGCTTGACCAATGCTAATATGACTTGTAGATCACTGCATTGAGATCCTGCGAAACAACATAATGTGCCAGAGCGATACTGGTGTTTTTGCATTCAAGTATTACGATGGCTATGATGGTCACTGGCCTGATTTCAGCACGCTGCATACCTGTCGCAACTTTGATGCCATTCGAGACTGGGCGTTTGAGCATGCTGTTGTATTTGGAGATGAGGATTGAACAGAGCGTGAAACCAATTTAGATAGAAGTGTAAGACCAACTATAGGACCCTGGTGGTAGACAATGAGCCATTAATCTCGATCTTCATTCGCTCATACTTGGCTGCGCCCGTCTTTCACGGCAGCGGATTATGACGTCGGCTTTTTTCATGTGATAAACTGTACGAAGCATCATTTTCTATGAAAAGTGGTGTTGATAAGAGTCGCAACAAACTGTCAATTGTCAAATGACGACTTTTGACTGGCTGAGATGATGCGTCAATTATTCACAGAATGAGACTCTGCATGCAAGCCGATAACGTCAGATAAAAAAAAGTCCCTGCAGAGCACTCATTCGAGCTTAGCCATGCATGCATTTTAATTGGACCCGTCCACTCTGTAATTGGGCTGGAATTGGATCTGGTAGAGATAAGATAAGCTGCAGCCCGACAAGATCCTCGGCACTACCCTAGATAGAATTAAACCGTAAATAACAATTCGCCGCGTAAAAGACTGAGCTTATCTGTTGAATAATAATAAATCTAATCTCTATAATTAGGATTCTCTTTTTCGTTTCTTTTTATTCCTTTTCTTTTTATCCCAGTAGGCTTTTTGGTCAGCTCGGAACGGCGTCATGTAGTCGACCATAAGTCAGCACTTTTCACTAATGACTCGATCACTCTGAGACAATGAACTTCTCGATAAAGGCATTCCCTTTATCCGAAATAACCCAATCAAGTCGCCAAGCCGGCATCGGCTTGAACCCCAGCATCACCTCCACAATCTATCAAGATAATGTGATCACTTCAACATAAGC
Organism: Fusarium mundagurra; assembly: GCA_013396205.1. Classification (NCBI taxonomy): domain Eukaryota; kingdom Fungi; phylum Ascomycota; class Sordariomycetes; order Hypocreales; family Nectriaceae; genus Fusarium; species Fusarium mundagurra. The sequence goes on along the minus strand of JAAOAN010000336.1, from coordinate 18,228 downwards.
TTAGCAAAAGTTCTCAAGCTCCGGTAGTTAACCATACCAGAATGCTTCATTTTAAGCTTACAGGGCTAGACCCGCTCCAGCCCGTGCGTCGGCAGAAGATCCTTCCAAGAGGGGAAGGTCTCTTGGCGTCCGAAGTTCGGCTGTCTCGTATTTCCCACGGCGGCCATTTCCTTTAACAGAAGGTCCAGGGGTCCATTTCCGAACACTAGCATAGGTACGGAATAGACACCGCGGCAAGTCGTCCACTCATGAGTCAATATGGCAGGTCGAATTTACGGAATAACTTGTGTAGTTGCTCGGGGATAGATAAGGATGGCGAGTTATGCTGTGATGGGATGGTCTTTTGATCTAGATGAACGGAGATATGGCATAATTGGAAACGATCGCCATGAGATAGTAGGATGGATAGATTATGCCCGCTCTATATCGCTGCTGAGAACAAGAGCATATAATTATAAATATGAAGTGTAGTTGCATAGATTATAGTCGATATCCTCATCTTCATCTATCTCTTCACATCTCATCACCGCAACAATGGTCTCCAAGCTCGCTCTCGCTCTTTTCTTCGGCAACGCCCTGGCTGGTCTGGCCGGACGAGCTATCCCCCCTCGCTGTGCCATCGCAGACCCTACCCCCGAGCAAGTCCAGCACGCTCAGAACCTCAAGAAGATCGAGTCCGTCTCCAAAGTTGCCGCTACCTCCATCACCGTCGACACCTACTTCCACGTTGTGTCTTCCTCCTCCTCAAAGTATATCACCAAGGCTAAGCTCCAAGCCCAGCTCAAGGCCTTGAATGATGCTTACGGTCCTCATGATGTTACATTCAACCTCATCGATACCACTTTCACCACCAACTCTAACTGGGCTGCTGGAAATGGCGAGGTTGCTATGAAGCGACAGCTTCGTCAGGGCGATTACAAGACTTTGAACTTGTACTTCACTGATGCTGCTAAGCTTGATGGCCTTGACGCTCTTGGATACTGCTTCTTCCCTGAGCCTAATGTCTCAACTGGATCTTCAACCTTCATCCGCGACGGTTGCGTCATTGTTGCTGAGACCGTCCCCGGAGGTTCAATGGCTCCTTATAACCTCGGTGGAACTGCTGTTCACGAGGTCGGTCATTGGTTCAACCTCTTCCATACATTCCAGGATGGTTGCAACGGTGGAGATCTGGTTAGCGATACCCCTGCTCAGGCTAGCTCGACGAGTGGATGCCCTGCTCGACGGGATAGCTGCCCTAACCAGCCTGGTGATGACCCCATCCACAACTTTATGGATTACTCCGATGAGTAAGTTATTCCCGAAACGTTGATTGATGTAATTAATGATTACTGTAGTGTTTGCTACGAGGAGTTTACCCCTGGTCAGAAGACCCGCATGCACAGTGCTTGGACCACTTACCGCAAGTAGATTTGCGATTATGAGATGAGATCAGATGAGATGACATGTATATAAATGTTTGTACATATTTCTGCATGGGAGCGATGTGGAGTTTGCGAGTTGATGGGCATGACTGTATTGGTGTTATCTGGATAGCGAGTATGAGATTAGATATGAAGAGATGAGTTGATCTGAAACGTTTCACATGTTTTAGTGAATATGCCCCCGTACGGGGTATAGTGAAACCCCTGCTACTTCGGTAGTCGCCGTGATATCTTTTGAAACCTCGGTCGATCCCGATTCTATCTCATTGGCTGCATTTGTAGGTGAAAGCGCTGATGAAAGATAACTATCGTGAAACTGCGATAGACATACCAGGCCCACTTTAGGCGAGTTTAGTGTAGTTACTCTAAATCTCATCATAAGTTTAGTCAAGTTCCCTGAAGCTTTGTCGAGATTTAGTATAATTACTCTAAACCTTTACCATGCGTTTAGTGCAGTGATCCTAAACTCTGATGGCTTAAGTCATCCATAGCGCTTCTTATGTGCCAGGCTGACATGTTGATCATCTGCTAATGGCTTCAGAGCTCGCGCAGCAGCGAGAGCGAGGATCTCCAGCTGGTTATTCTTAACAACCTGAAGCCGAGAGATGCCCTCACAAAACGCATTCATCTTAAGCTCACGGAGGATACTGGCTTGAGTGGCCTACCCACTCCGGTACTCCTGAACAAGCTGGTTGAGGCTGGTAAGCACCGCAGCCCGCAGCTTGCGAACTTTCAAGTGACCAAGGTTGGCTGGGGACAAGGCTCACACTTGGTGAACTCGGCAAGGACGCTTGGCTTGCAGGAGGAGGTGGGGGGGTTGCTTGGGCTTGAGGGCTGGTGACTGGTGTAGTAGCAGTGGGCAGGGCGGCGGCTGGGGCAGCAGATGGGGCGGTGGCTGGAGGGGCAGATGGTGCAGTGCGAGCCGGGTAAGGAATCCGGACAATGCGTCGGGGGGTCTCTCGCTGTCGTGACGCGTTGGTTGAGGACTGCGCACGGGACTGTGATGGAGTCCTGATTTTTGTTGAAAAAAAGTCCTGGAAGCAGAAAAGAGGAGGCATCGCAGGTCTTGGACTGTGATGCGACATCTAACCTGGGGTTGACCCAGGAGCTGGGACTTCTGTGGGCGGAAGCTGTCTTTGGCGCTGTCGAAGGCCGTAGGTTGAGGATTGCGCATTTGCTAACCCAGTTTCCGTGCCACGACGATAAAGAACAAAGATAACCACCAATTCGCTTAAAATATAAAGAATACCCAAGGCTTGTACATGTACACGAATGCTGACAGGCGATTTATCATGTGATAAGGTTTCAGCTTATCTTGGACTATCATGTGGGTAGTTGGTATGATGGGTAAAGTGTGTTTCTGAGTTGATTGATCCTACAGCTGATGCATCAGATACCGATCAGACTCTACTCAAACTAACTTCAAGGACCGTAATGAACCCAAGTTGCCCAGAATCTCGGATCAACACCAGCCTGCCTCTGTTCCAAAACAGCCAGTCTCAGCGCCCTCGCAGACCGATATCCTGTGACACCCGTCCCTCCTTTCATCAAATCCGCATAAAAGACCTTGGACACAAGACCACAAGTCTCATCATCTGCCTTCCAGAGACTAGCCACTACACAGGGTACACCCGCCATTTGGAACCCAGCGGCAAGATGGATCGACTCCTGAGGAAGCATTGGATCACCCGTGATAGCAGTCTCGCATGCTGATACATAGATGAGAGAGCAGTTTAGCTTTTTTGGCGCTGACATCATGCTTTGAACGTCGAGGACGTTTCCTCTTGTGATTTCGCCATTTGCATCTTGGGTGTACCAGTCACGTAGGAGAAGGCCGCTGCGTGCTGGGTTTAAGTTGTCGACTTCGCCGTGGCAAGCAAAGTGCGCGACCTGTGAGTCCAATAGACCCATGAGTGCCTCTTTTCGAACTGGGCGGTCATGGACTACGGCCTCGTATCCCCCACGAGTGAGAATTGTGTCAATAGCGGCGATCTCGCTTGAGGCATGTTGCAGCGGCGCAAGGTGACCCGTTGTCTCCATCTTGACAAGCATGGCTTTCTGACTTCTAACATGCTGCGTGATCTCCTTCTCACGATTTCTCACAAAGGATAATCCCCGAAGGGTATTTGTATACGATGGAACGCATCGATCGAGCACCGTGCAACGCTCTCCCGTCTCTACTGCCCGTCGATGATCACCCGCCGCATGAATCGGCCAAGCATTGATGCTACTCGTCGTCAACCACCAGACCCTCGGCAGATTTCCATCTTCGGGGAACCCATCATACCCCAGATTCAGTAGAACGGGTTCTGCTACAACTTCCCAGAGCCATGTAAGTAGATAATGGAGAAGATCACCGCCCTGACCATCTCCGTCATTCGACATATCAATGGCTTGGCGAAGGAGTTGCTTATGCTCTCTTATATCATCGGAAGTGAACTTAGGTAGTGAGATCTTCTGGATATCAGTAGTGGTAATGATGAGAGCGTAACCACCACTCAGAGGTTCCGTTTCGACTATGACGATGGGACCAGACTCGGCAAGTTCATAGAAGTGGGAGTCCTCGCGTGGAAGCCTGAGAAAATCCTGAAACCCATCTTTTGCTCGGATCTCGGCTATCAGCTCCTGAAACGAAGTTGACTTGTTGAAAGTTGTCTGACTCTGCAAAAACTTCTTATCAAGGTCGAAACGAGCCGCTCGCTGGCCCTTGACCTTTTCGGAGACCCTCGCTTCCATGAAACGAGCTGCCAAATCTGGAAACTTCTCTTTCAATTCATTCAGACCAGAATCAACACGCTTATTGAGAATCTCCTCCCACAAGACGCATCGACTTCTCTCATAGAGCTGTAGCGCTTCAACTGCTGAATCCCCAGCCGCGAGTGAGAACCAAAGACCAAGTGTCGGCACGGCTTGGAATTTCTTCGCTTGTCGCAGCTGATCAGCCCGCGTGGTACAAGCATATACCGCGAAGGGGAGGTCCTCAGCTGCTTCTCGGATGTAGTTCCTTGCAGCTGTCGAATCCTTTGCCACCACATGTGCAAACATAGATGCATAAACCTTCATCCACGAGAGTGCATGACGAGCGATACCAGGTGCTGATGAGAATTGAGTCATCATGATCAGGTATGCGTTTGCAGCGAGTGTACTCAGTGGTGCGGGACTGACAGTGTAGATTGCGATGAGAAGTTCTGCTTGGTTGATGAGAAGTCCTCCCCGATTTATGTCATCCATACCACCCATTGAGATACACTCTTGGAAATTCACGAGCGCATCACGAAGGTCTCGCAGGCTGAGTGTCTTCTTAGCTCTGTACTGCAACGTGCGCGTCAAATTGACCCGCGCCGAGAATAAGTAAAACTTGTCCGTGCATCCACAAGAAAGAGCTACGTTGAAGTTCTTCGCAGCTTGATCAAGAAAGCTCAGATCTTCTTCTCGGTGGTATTGACGAAGATAAGCTGTTCCCAGCATATTGTGCAGTGCCGAGATTTCGACTGGTGGGAGTTTGAGATTCCTGCCCAGTACCTCTTCAACTATCTTACCAGCTCTGGTGACATCTCTAACGTCCTCGGTATCGTCGTATCTGAGCTGAAGAGCATGGCTGAGGCTTCTCGTCCGGGAACCGGCTCGAACTTCATCAGACCCAGTTGAGTCCAGACATGTCTCAAAGGCTTTGATCGCTGTGTTGATGTCTTCCTGTCTTCCAGAGAACTTAAACTGATACATGGCTGTGTTCCCCAACCCATGAGTCAACATGATATCCATAGCGCCACCAGAAGACCCCTGCTCCTTCGAGGCATCAAGACCATCCTGATATGACTCAGCGGCCTGTGTCAAGTACTTGACATCGCCGGTACATTGACATTTGACAACGTAAGCGTTGCCGATATCATTCGTGACAGTAAGATAAAAGGGATCTGTTCGAGACGCGATCTCTTTCGCTGCAACGAGTGCTGTCAAAGCACCATCAATAAACTGCTCTTGTCCCGGAATCTGAGCTGACACAAAAGCAGTCCTCCCTGAAGCCCTGAAGCATCGAGCTTTCATAGGGTCATCGAGGTCGTTGAGAAAAGGCAAGACATCGATATTTGCCTGACAGGCGTTACGAAGATCATCTTTGTCACCGTTAGCTTCGAACCTAATGAGAAGTGCTATAGCGAGTTGCTGGTAACAGTTGATCTGCTGGTGGCCTTGTAAATCTGGATGGTCAAGGGCATCTTGCAAGCACTTAACAGCCTGGTCGATTTCTGAGAAGAGCCCCGTCTTGCTGAACTGCTCTTCATGAGCACCCGCGTCTCTGATCAGTCGCGCTGGTGTTTTGGGAGACGGATCGGCGATCTGTAGCTCATTTATTCTCTCAATCAGCTTGTCGGCTTCAACCTGTGTTTCCCGGTGGTTATTCTGCTCAGCCCTTTCACCCAGCGCATGCGCCAGCTCTTCCAGCGCCTCTGCGGAATTTGGATGAACCCGAAGTGCTTGCCTCAAATAACCGATCTCAGCAGAGGGGTCTCGTGTGTTCTCTTCTTTGTTTAGCTTCTGCTGTAGCGATGCCAAGTTCATGAGACAGTTGAAACGATCTTTCGAACGCTTTTCTTCAGAAACTGCAAGTCCTCTGTTGAGAGACGCTTTTGCCTTTCTGAGGTTGTCGATATCTTGGTTTAGGTCGTATAAATGAACGAAACAAGCGGCGCGAGCACGATGGATATCTGCAATGGTGTATCTGAAAGGCGTGGAGTCGAATTGGTTTGGGACTGAGTCTTCGGCGATCTGAAGAGTGGCCATACTCTCAAGTAGTAAGCTTTCCTTCTCTTCTGCCTGAGACAAGGCCCTCTCCTGCTGTAGCTTTGCCAAGCCAAGATAAAAGATTGGCTTCCCTGGGAAATCTGTCGCCAGCGCTTCATGGAAAGCCGCAGTCGCATCCTCAAAGTCGACCTGCTGGTGGGTTACCTTGTACCTTTGAGTCAGAATATCGCCAAGATCATCGAGATGCAATGCGCGATTCGAATGATTCCGCGGTCCAAATTCAACAGCTTTTCTCAGATATTCCACAGCCCGATCCAGAGCCTCAAGCTGATTTTCTGGAGCTGCAACCTCCCACTGTCTCCGCAGAACTCTTCCAAACATGCTGACAACGACCCCTCTCATAGGCTCACTCTTGAGAACGTTGAAGACAGCCAAAGCGCCCAAGATAGCGGCATCCTTCAAGCCAGACGTATTGTTGCCCACACCTCTCGTCATTAAGACTTCCTCACTTGCCATAGAGAATCGCTTTGCTCTCTCGGAGCGGTCGGAAAGCATCACAGCGTAGATGAACTTGCATGTTTCTGGATCCACGTCCTTTAGAAAATCTTTATTGCGGCAGAACTGACCGTCCGGAATGAGCTCTTCATCTTGCTCTTGAGATGCAATCAATGTTGCGGCATGTTCAAGCTGACTCGTGAGATCCGATGCCATGGTGGATGTTGTGAGAAGCCAGCACTTGTACAGTCATTTAGTGACAGGAAAAGAGGGGAAAGACGAGTTGGGCATGCGCTAGGGAGACGTGACCAGACATATGATCACTGGACTCCGATGCGGGGTTTTCATCCTAATGTATGTAAGAAATTTGAAACATTGGTCTCAGGCGACAAAAAGATTAGAACGATGTTGGGACAGTTGCAGCCAGGTGAGCGGCGTGGTTAGCACGTTTATTCTTTCATCAATTATCGAACGGCCGAGACAATTGTGTAATACGACCAGCTGATAGGATACAGTATCACAAGCTGAAGCACAGTGTAACATTGCGCGCATAAATATTGGCTCATCATTGGCGCCACAGCGGCTAAATCGGGTCCTGAGATACGAGGTATTTGTGCTGCCTTGCGCTAACCTCAGATAAGAGAGATCTACTTCCCCGCTATCATGTATCAAAGTCATCCAAGTAGCTAACAATAATGGGCAAGGCTTTAGATCTCAAGTATGCCGAGCTTATGCGAGAGCATCCTTTCGGCACGGCGCTGTACCTACCGATTCCCGCGAGCCAGTTTCAGCCTGGATTCATCGGATATTTTGACTCGACTGGGGCGTGGAACCCAATCGGAGACCTCACCTCGTCGTCGAGCTTACCATCGGGGCTGTCATCTATCGACGGCACAACATTGAAGCGAGCGCCGACTCAGAAACAGATATGGGGCCCTAAGCTGGGTAACGAAACAAGAGGTCGCGCGATTGATCTAAGTGTCGGTCTTGGGGCAATACCGATGCTGGCAGCAGCAGCACTGCCCTTCAATGTCTCCGCCTGCTTCCGATTCCAGGCCGATAAAAACCACGGAGCTGTTCTTCTGACCAGTGGTCCTGTTGTCCATGAGCGATATTATCATAAAGACCCTCTTCTTCAGTGGATGAAGCAGAACGCGAAAAGCATAGTGAAATCACACCCTGAGGTCAGAGAAAATGGCTTGTGGATCATCACTTCCACGTGGACAGCAGAGAATGCATCGGTAAATTGCTGGAACTCCAAAGATAAAAGCGTCGATGTTGGGTTCAGCACAACGGCTCTGGAGTTTGGCGAAGTGGCCCCCAAGGGAAGCTATCTGCATGGAGGGAGTGCAGAAGGATGGATAAGCACTCAGAGTGACGATGTAAGGTCCTTTGTACCTCTTTGCTGATTGTTTGATTGACGGGTACAGAACGACAAAGGCCATGTTGTCTTCTTCCATGGCATCAGATTCACATGGGTTCCTATTCGCGGAGTGAGTCACAAAGTTGAACCGTAAAATGCACGAAAGCTAAATAACTGCAGTTGACAGAAAAGAAGGCCCCCAGGAAATTCCGAGGAGAAGGTCGTACAACTACCGCGTCTTTGACAACATTTGAGGATGATTTGGGCGATGGTACTTTTGAAGTACGCTATGAGGACCAAACTGAGAAGGAGGAACAAGATGCAGTGCATCAGGATGATGAAGAGGAAGACGCATGGGAGTAAGCCTTACTGTGTGATCACTAAGCCAAAGGTTACCAAGTCAATCGTAACACTGAGCGAAAAATGACCTCGTAGTCTGATTTGTGCACGCATAATTATGAGTTTTAAAGAGGTCAGGCGTGCAGTAACACAGCTCACGTTGTCCAATCCTGATGTTTGATCCAAGGTTGTACTCCAAACCAGAGCCACTAGTAGAGCACTTCGTCTTGGGCAGAACTGTGATGGGGATATACTTTCGTGGACAAATAAGCTTCAATGTTGGGGATTGGGCAATTTGCCCTGAGCCTTTACCCTAAAACAGGTTTAAGCTTTGAGTTTTACAATGCGCCTATAGCATTACTTTTCTTATTACCAAGTACATGTTTTCCTTTCGTATAAGAGACGACGAACCAGAACCTCCCCCTCAAAATTCTTTTCCTTTTGACTACATTGCCTAAATCTGCTACATCCATAAAAAACCGCTCTCCCCAATCTCCATAACAAGTCTGCTTTGTCGCAATCTCGTTCCATCAGCAGAATAACCTCAATGACACTTCTCGCCAAGCTGAGAAGGCTCACTGTCCGTAGGCCACGTGAAAAGCCTGCGCCTGAGAGTCATATGCTGATATCAAAACAGGTCAAGAGCAGTGATGTCCCGAAAAGCAACAACAGAAGATTTCGTTTGGCAAAAAAACTCTTCCGTTTCACTGATAGGAACACCAAAAAGCAGTCACCACGGATAACCCTCCGGAGCCTCCCTGCAGAACTTCTTACTCAGATCGCCACTCTCCTCGCACCGATTGACCGTGCAAGTCTTGCGTTCACATCACGTTGGCTTCATAACCTCTTCAGCAACGCTACAAAGCTTAACGGATTTGATAAATGGAAGTTCCTGGGCCGGCTTGAACAAAGCTACATGTGGCCTGGTGAGATACTCTGCGATCGTTGCTTCAAATTCCACGAACCTCGGAAAAGCAGGCACACCTTCACTGAAAAAGAGGGCCAGAGGGCCTGTATTCGCAATGGCGCTTCGCATCTTCAGCGATCGGCTGTATCGCCTTATCTTTCGAGCGAGATTCATTGGGATGTCATGGCAGCTATATCGAGATCCAACCGTTTCACCCCTGACGCGCTGCTCCCTGGCGAGCCGAGTGTACAGTTTGTTGCACCGTTTTTCAACGATGACGAGAAACTTGTCATACGGCTACAACAGACTGTACATTTTTCTCGTCAGAAACACATCCTTCTCAAGCAACAGAGGATACTATTCCCTGGACGGAATACAGGTCGCGAGCCGCACAAGATCATTGAGGGTGTTGAAGCTCTACACCGAGCTTTTGAGGGGTCTGAAGAACTTGGCAGTATCTGTGGGCATGCTAAATGGACCGATCTGTACCCGTTCATTACCCGCCCAGACGAGGAATTCGAGTGGCCCCTAGGACAATGGTCATTCCGCTACTCACGTATACAAGAATTTGGCATTCCCGGCCAACAGGCACAAGAATGTCTATGGACTCACAAAGGAGACTGCTGGTTAACCTGCCAAGCAAGGGCCAGTCTAGACAGCGCCCTCGAAGGTCGTGTATGGACCTGCGGCGGTTGTTCAACTGACTACGCGGTCAACATCATCCGCCCAGAGGGCTCGTCCGCGAATTACATCGTCATGACATCGTGGAAAGACCTGGGGACTTGTATCATACGAGATGATCGGCTGTGGAGGGAGCATATGAACTATGGTGTTCATGCGCGGCATAAACGTCAGGTAATCGGGGCGGTCGCGGATCAGATTGAGACGTTGACGAAGGGTCCTCAGGGGTCCGTGCACTACTTTCCTCAGATTTCGAAGAAGAGACTGAGGGAGATGTTCGTTGAGGAGGGAGGGGATCAGGGGCCGAGGCTCAGTGGGACGGTGGAGGTAGATTCGTGAGGTCATATTTTCGCTTGTTATTTGTCCAGTGAGCCGAGATGGAGGATGCCATGATAATAAACATCAACTGTTACCTCGTTAATTGACTTGTTCACCATGAGAATAAAGGAAAGCGAAAGTATTTTTGGTTAGAGGATGGCAAGTATAGCTGACCAGAGAGGCCTTTCTGTTACTAGTGGTTGGGAATTGGCAAGGTGTTTCCCCAGGAGGGCGATGTGACATCATCTACGTTCTTTTGGACTAAAACGGATGTTCTCTGTCCCTTCGATATGCATGAGAGACAAATTAAGAACCATCCAACCGACTGCGAGCGCGTCTCCCGATTTAGCTAAGATTAACTCTCCGGCTTATGTGAGATTGAGTTCGCGGGTATGAGTGCCGAACGGGAGGCTTGGCAGGCAACATGTCGATCAAAGAGCAGCCAATCAAGGACGATGAAGGAGACAAATTTGGTGAAGAGAGCATCAACTTCTTGATGGAAGGCCAACATGTTTGGATCAGAGATAGATGGAACTATGGCAGACTCGGTAAGTTACATATGGAGAGTGCTCTCACTGATGACATGCTCAATGTTTGTTAGGACAATGAAGGTAACCCTGGCTGGACGATTGGGTCTGTCCATGGCGCCTGGGCAAAAAGCAAGTGGATGAAGCCAAACCTGGTTCTCATCAGCGCTGGATTGTAAGCCTACCAAGTCAGAAACATCCATATCCGAAGCTAACTTGCTAGAAACGACAGCAACTCGGGAGGCGACCATAGCAAAGCCGGCGAACGAACAAAAAGCCTAGTCGATGATATTTTCAACAGTGTCCCCGGCGGAACAGTCGTTCTATCAACCCTCCCCCTAAACAAAGACTCGTCCAGAAATTCCTGCTCCGACGACATCAGCAAGCAAATCCGAAAGTTGGCAGCAGGATACAAAGGAGCGCGCATCGCCCTCGCCGGTGTACGAAGCATCAGGTCCATGGACGACATTGGCCCTCACAAAGACCACCCCACCGACGATGGCTACAAGATGTTTGCAGGTGTCTGGTGGGATGCCATCAGCAAGATTAAATACCAGATACAGCCGCCTGCAAAGGTTGATAATATTGATGATGCCGCTGGTGGTTCGAGCAACCAGTGTAAGAAGGTTGCTGGTAATGCTGGTTTGCCTGGTCAGTCTCAGATGGGTAGCGGTCATGACGATGGGAATTATGTTCACAAGAGCACTTCGAAGTGTGTTACTGAGAGTGCCAAGATTGATAAAGGGAGTGATCCAAAGTCTATTACTGATGCGATCCCTTCGCATATTTTCTTCGCCAACATTGTCAAGGGTGACCCGAATGCGGAACGAACAGCTTCCCTTGATGATTGGATTCGTGTCTATAATAACACCAAGGACAAGAATGCATACTGGTTTCGTCAGAACTTAGGAGGGGGGAAGTTCGACAAGTCAGTTCAGTTCAATGTTGACATAGACTGTGACTTGGGTGCTCGTGAGTCCTTCCTTATTCTTTATTCATGAGCTCATCTAACATGCTTTGATGAGGCTATGCATTCGCTGATTTTGTAAGTGCCTCTGAACAACATCCCATTCTTAATCGCGCTAATAGTTTGACCAGAACAATGACGGCCTCGACGATTTCTTCTGTATCAAGGAGAACGCTGTATGGGTTTCGCTCAACCGAGGCGGAAACTCTCCCAAGTTTGAGAGCATCGGCCAAGTCAGCGGTGGTTTCGATGGACTGAAAGGCACTGATGTTCGCATAGCAGGTCAGTAGCATCAGCTTTCACTTTTGCTCTTTCATTGAACCATTGACCCTAACATTAATATCAGATATCGATGGCGGCGGCAAAGCAGACTTCTGTCTAGTCAAGTCTGCTGGCGAGATAGCGTACGTTTACCTCGAGAATCATGGGCCAGGCCTGACAGTATTAGGTGCTCTCGAAACGGTGGCTCGTGTGACAAGCCTCAATGGCAAGGGTTCAGCACGGCGAAGGGTATTCGTGGTACCGTCTTCAACACTGCTCAACCAGACAAGGCTGGTATAATCCTAGGCATGTCATATTCACTCTTCTTTCTTATTTAGTAGCTGACATGACTAGCAGCAGACCTTAATGAAGAGTATGTTAACATGATATCACCCTCCTTCTCCTAGTATCAAGAGATGTGCTGATACCCATAAACAGTTCCGGAGCGATGTCATGTACATCGGCGATCACGGTCAAGTCAGCACATGAATCAACAACAGAGGCAGTGGCAGCGGAATAGTAAGTCTCCAGAACATACAAGGCGAAAAGTCTCCCCTCTAACGAAGATAGGTACCTAAATGGAGATCTGCGGGCCAAACCCATGCTGGCCAAGCCGAGTCAGGCATCCAAGACAGCATCAAGTTCGGACGCATCTATGGGTCAAACTGTCTTGATTACATCTTTCTCAAAGAAGAAAAAGACCATTTCGACGTAGTCGTCTGGCAGAACCAAGGAGCTGGAGGAACCAAGCTCAAGGCAGACGGCAACTTCTACTGCGACATGCGTGGCAGTGGTAGTGACGATTACGTCTGGATCTACCAGGATGGCCATGCTGCTGAGATCAATGTCAACATCCACTCCCCGCCTGCGTGGGGACATAATACCGAGATTGCACTCACGGTTCCTGGGCCGCGAAACAGTATTTATCTTGCTAACTACGCTGGCAATAGGAAATGCAATGTCATTATGCAGAACAAGGCAACTGGATATTTAACTATCTATAAAAACCAGTATAACTATCTATAAGAACTAGTATAACTATTTATAAAAACCAGTATAACTATCTATAAACACTAGTATAACTATTTATAAGAACCAGTATAACTGTCTATAAAAACCTGTATGACAAGGGGGCTAATAAGATCTCATTTAACAGTGGTACCGCTGTCGTGACTGACTGCAACTAAGGCTAGGGTGTTGGTATCTCTGATCTAGGAATGAGGTTCTATGACGTAGAGTAAGTGCATTTGAGCTTTATCTCAATGACCATTCCAGATTGCTTAAGACTAGAATTAACAAATGTGGTAGCGGCGATGGACGAGCTGATGCGTTTTGCATCGAGAAAAACGGTCGTATCACTGGTTGGCTCAACAAAGCCGATGGCCTGGAGAATGTTGGCCAGATCAAGTTCTCGGAAGCATGGTAAGCTGCGCCATCAATCACAACCAAATCCAAACACTAACAGCTAGTATAGGGATCGATCCAACATCCGTTTCGCAGATGTCAAGGCATCCGGACGAGCCGATCTTCTTCGTGTTGACAAGTACACTGGTGCTGTTGATGTCTTTACCAACAATGGTCATAAAGCTCAAGGTGGTAGCTCGTTTTCTTGGACCAACTGCGGCATGCTTTACAACCCTATCGATCGAAGCGAGAACATGGTAAGTTGGCCAATTGAGTCGACGGCTTTGCTGGATGGCTGATCGTCGTTATTAGCACTTTACGAACCGGGCGGCAAAGGTAGAGCGGATCTAGTCAAAGTTGATCCTCAGACGAACAAAGTATGGGCTTGATCTGGAGGTTGACTTTACAGGAGGTCTTTAGCTGACAATAATGTAAGGCATGGAGATACTGGAACCGGTGTAGCTCAACCGGTGGAGATGACAGCCCCCCCAACAAGTAAGCACTCCCTGCGAGTATCCAGCTGGCCCTCGCCTGATGTCCTAATCTGCTTCAGACGATCCTGGTTTACCAAAGACAGGCTGGCGGCTCCGTGGGCGATGACATCCCAATCATTGACCTCCCCGGTAAGGCGGGGATCACAGCGACAAGGTTTGTGGCTACACCTACCAGACCAATAGCACCGACGTGATGCACAAGACGTGGAAAGACAGCGGCTCAGCAGACTGGTGGGACAAGTGGATTCACAAGAACGGGGCAGAGGATTGGTCCGAACTTATGCAAGTCATGAACCAGCCAGGCGGCTCGACCTCTACTGCAACAAGCTGAGTTCAAACAGCTGTGGTCTGTCAGCAGGCAAGAATTGCTGAGACTACATACAACCCCAAGGTTTCTACATGGACTTCCAAATCGCAAACCTTTTCAACGCCTTCAAGTCGATCTGGATGGACAATGTGGAGAATGCGATCGAGCAGCTATCCTCGGGTATCAAGACAATCGTGAAAGAGCACAGCACTCCTCCACATGAAGAGAATGGCGACTTCCTCAACATGTTGGTAGGTATCCTGACCTCACCCGCTGGCTTTGGAGCGGAAAGAGCGCTGTTTACTGGTACAATGACATATTTAGCTGGTATCTTCGCCTCAATGTCAGCTGGCTCGAGCTGGGAGACAACTGTGTCGCCTGAAACGCTGAACGAAGAACTTGAGATGGCATACGGTGACATGTTTCGAAAGGTTATGAACTCGACCAAAACCTTCGTTCCGTTCATCTTTAGTGGGTCATTGCCGAAAGGATGGACTGAGAAGCAAATGACCAAGTATTATTTCATTCCACCTACCAAAAGTTTCCAGGTTCTGAGGTTGTTGGTCATGAGCAGAATTTGAAGTTATGAGAATGCTGGACGTCTGTGATCCACATTATGGTATGCTAATGGTCAGTAAATAACCAGTGGGAGTTCAACGCAATCTACAAAGGCTTCATGGACGACTGGAACTCTTTCTGCGGATACTTGGTATACATTATTCGTGATCCGAAGTTAAATGCTGCAAGTCTTGGAGCTATTGATATGGCAATCTCAGTCGTCCTTCTATAGTACCAAGATGTCCTCAGGGAACAAGAAGTCATCAGACCTTGATTTAGGGTGTCAAAATAAATTCAGCAAAGAGTCCCCTAAGCTTAGGCTAGATTTACCTAAGAACTTTCGTCGCTTAGGGTCCAAGGTCCTGAGTTTTCTTTCCTCCCCGAGGGTGTCGAGGATGGAAACAATCCGTTGGTTGCCCTACGAGGCATATGTCTCAGCCACAGCATCCTTTTCACGGACCAAAAACTCCTTGAAGCTACCCAGTTCAATGCCCCACGTCTTGACCCTCTCAGCATCGACACATTTCTCCCCATCCCTCAAAAATACCTGCGATCCGATAAATGGGTTGCTATCCATAGCCTGAGCAACCTGCTCATCAGTGTAGAACTCAGCCTTGATGTATCGCCCAGTCGCTTCGGCCAGAATCTTCATCATCTGCACGGCCGTCAACCTCTCGCTGACAAGGTCAATTCCTTCCCCATTGAATCTTTCCGGGTTCTCGAAAGCGGCGAAAGCGAATTTAGCGATGTCTTGCGGGTCGACGAGGTTGAGCTTGGTATCGGGCTTCAGGGCTGTCAACCAGGTGTTGTGCTCAAATAAGTCGCTGTAGATACGAGCTTTTGGGGCTAGGAGGTTGGACATGAAGAAGCCTGGGCGGATGATAGTCCAGTGCTTGAATCCAGCACGTTGAACGAGCCCCTCTATAACATTCTTGACGAAAAGGGTCTTGAAGATCAAGTGACTCGGAGGAAGAAGCGTGCGCCTCTCAGGAGCATCGGCGCTGATAGAGCTTGAGTACACAATATCCTCAACGCCCGCCTTCTTGGCCACTGCAATAATTCTCTGAGCCCAGATGCGCTCGTCATCAAGATTGCTGTAGTTGGGCCCAAGAGCAAGAAACAACTTATTGCAGCCTGTCAAGCCAGCAGTGAGTGCTTCCTCGTCGTCCCAGTCGCCAGGGTTCAAGATGACGCCGATCTTAGCGAGAGCTTGGGCTTGGGGGGACTCGGTGTTTCGCACTGTAGCGCGGACGGACCAGTTTGATTGGCGGAGGTGGCGACATACTGCTGAGCCTTGGGTGCCTGTAGCAGCAACGACGTAGACGGTTGGAGAAGACATGGTAGCAAACTGAATATTTAATGTAGTTTGATGTAATAGTATTGCTTTCAATTGAAGGCGGTTAAACTCTTTTATATCTTATTGCTGTAAATTACAGCTCCTCCTCTTCGCGCTATTCCGTCGTTTTGTGGGGCTCATCAGCGGAGTTCCGCTGCTCTTCAGATCCATCAGCGCACTTCCACCATCTTATCTCATCGCAAACCACCGAAATTCCATTCACCCATCGTCCATGGAGCGCAACGACCCGCCAGCGCGACGGAAGTCCTGTCAAGCCTGCAAAAAAGCGCGTCGGAGATGCGATCTAGCGCGCCCGACCTGTCAGCGCTGCGCCCAGCGGAATATTCACTGCCATTACCCTTATGCACCTCCGTTGCGCGAGAGCACCAGCTGCATACAGCCCGAGATCCCAGTCTCTGAGATTGCCGGCTCGCTTACTCCATCATGCTTTGAGCTGCTTGATTCGTTTCTGGAACCAGCGGACGATCTTACAGGCCAGTTGTTCCAAGGGTCGTTGGATTGCGATGCTCCCAATTGGTCTACGCCGCGGCTTTCAACCACAGCTCAAACTGCGTTGAATCGGTCACAGCTTGCTACCATCCCTCAGGTTACTAGAGCGATTACTTCACGACTACAGTATGCTATGGATGCAATCTTAAAGGGTCCTTCACAAATGGTTTCGGAGAATCAGACGCCTTGGTGCCATTCGCGTCTGTACGATGATGGGATGCCAAAGTCTATGCAACGTGAGTTCACCCTGTGTAGCAATAGATCAAGCATAACATTTTGATACAGATGCAGTATCTTCTGCCGCACTCCATGCAGCAAAGAATCATCTGAACGCTAGAGTCATCCGCGACAACGTTGAAAGCCGGGTACAGGAACTCCTCGCCAGTCCTCCACCAGCTACTTCAATAGAAACTCTGGCATACGCACAAGCACTCTTCATATATCAGATTCTCCGCCTACTGGATAATGACGCCCGAACCTACGCCATCTACGAAGCAACCATGCCTCATCTCGAAGAAGCATCCAACGCCCTCATTCCCCACATTGCCATCGATGAAGCAGCAGATTCACCAAGCCAATCCTCAGATCTCATCCCCCTCTATCCAGCCTCAGCAGCACAAATCTTTTGGATGAATTGGATATTCCAAGAATCGGCCAAAAGAACCCTCGGCATGATAAACTTCTTCATGCTGACGTATTACTTCATGAAAGGAGAGTCAGGTAATAGATGCGGCCAGAATAGAAGCATCGCTGTGAACCGGTCTGTCACCATGTCTGCGCATTTATGGAACGCTCAAGATGCGGTTGACTTTGCGCTGGCGTGGCGAGATAAAAAGCACTTTGTGATAAATGTCAGCGCGTAAGTCAATTCCGAGTCTTGTTTATTGTGTCTTTAGCTGATGAGGCATAGACCGAATTTCTTGGAGACGATAATTCAGGATGCCCAGAAGGATGATATCGATGCCTTTGGCAAGATATGTTTGACATCGTTGATGGGGCTTACTGAGGCAAAAGGCTGGTTAGCTATGAAGGGTATCACTTTATAGTCTTTCTGCATGTTTTCAGCTGGATAAGGTAACAGTCTAGTCGTTAATAAATATGCAATAATTCTAATTGCATGCCTCTATTTAATGACTTCATTCTCTAGGTATTAATAGAACCCATTGTTTATATAAAGGCGTCGCAGCGCTCAAGATCATTGATGGAGTCAGGTCGGACAATCCTGGCGAAAACCTTACCCACATCGTAACGTTCCTTGCTAATTGAATCTTTGCTTCGCAAGCGTCTCTTCTTGATGTCTCTTACACGCTGGCGCCAACAGGATACTATGTAGATTATGGCTGTGAATAAGGAGGTAAAAAACACACTTAGTTAAGGTTCTAAAGAATAAAGTGTATTTAAGTATTGCCCAAAATCAAGGTGGATTCGTTGAACTAAAACATCTCTTGCTTTCCTGAGAATAGAGCATGATACTTTTAACGGCGTAGTTAAATGTCCGGAATAAGTATACATAAGTCGTTGCTATAAGTGAAAGGAAGGTAGAAAAGACAAAGACTAATATTAATCTATATATAGAGTATGTATGTATGTATGTATA